>JAKOGI010000136.1:977500-1100000 GCA_029747015.1 Carnegiea gigantea | reverse complement strand
AGCATATTGACTGTTTATTCTTTTGTTTATGCTGTAACGTATCACCAACTTCTTGCATCTGTCTGCTAGAATCAGGAGATGGTCTGCTGGAGTGACTGAAATACAATTTTTATCAAGAAAGGCACATTCTAACTGGAACAAACATGCAACAGCATCTGATTAACTAGTTAAGAAACTATAGTCGACAGTAGCCAAACAAATTCAATGTCAACTCAGTTTGGTTACATCAATGTGGATACAGACAAATCATCTAAGGAAAATTTACTTATTGATATCGTTTAAGTGAACACTTTTCAACTAACCTTAGTAAATGAACGAATCAATTTCGAGACACCCCCCTTCTCCACTCAACCCATCTGATCATCCATATTCTTGTGCGAAGAGAACCCAGCAAACCAAACAAGGGAAATCAAGGAAGCAAATTGCTCCCTGAATGCTTGAACTACAACTGGCCAAAAAATGATAATGGCCAGCACATGCAAAGATGACATGATAATGGCCAAACTAGACAAAAATCAATAATACAACTCACAATAATTAGAAAAATATCCAAGTCTACGCAATAAACTAGACCTCTAAATAATGTGGTATGGTCTTATATATGGGGCGGGTAGGAGGTGGATATTAAAAAACGGGCATGGAGTGGGTAAGACCTACACTTAAACCCATACCCATACCAATTTTACCAATACCTGTTCCCATGCTCTTTTTTCCCCCCAATTTTCAACACCCATGCCCATACCTATTGAGGTTGGTATGTGGGCTTTATGCAGGTATAGTTTTTCTATTGGCCCTAGGTTGTGGTCGAAATAGGACAATGACTAGGAAGGCATTCAATTACACATGACAGATCCAACAAGCATGGTGGTTCTCCAGGCTACATAGAGGCTCCATGGAGCTCGACGGAGGACAACAACCATCGATTGGCATCATCCACCGAGCCCATTGCTCTGCCAATTGATTTGAGAAATTAAGTAATTGCGGAATTTTTCTTAAAGCATGCTAATCACAAATAATTACAGAAGGATATACATTTGAATACAAGAAAGCCAACACACACGAAGAATGACAATAATCCACCGGGCCACTAAACAAATGTGTCGTCAATCATCGATCTTGTATTAGGAAAAAATATAAAATTGAATACGATCTAAACTAACTTTGATTCAACCAAAGTATTTATTAAGAAAAAAAGGGGACAAAGAGGAAAAAGGGAGCTACATTTACTTTTACAGAGTAAACCCCCAAATTGATAAATGGCAAGGAAGCATATATATATATATACACACACACATGAATGAAAGAGAGAGAGAGAAACATGCGCGCGCACACACATGTGTGTGTGTGCGTCTCTCTAGATGCAGACACACATATGTATTTACACACGCGCACACACACACACACATATCTACACACACGTGTGTGTGTGTGCGCGCGTGCACACACACACACATATATATAATGTGTGTGTGTGTATATATACGTATACATATATATATATATATATATATATATATATATATATATATATATATATATATATATCTGTGTGTGTATGTATATACATATGTGTGTGTGTGTATATGTACGTGTGTATATATACATATATATATACATACAAATATACATACATACATATATATATACATATATATACATACATACATACATATATATATATATATATATAGAGAGAGAGAGAGAGAGAGAGAGAGATGTATATGTATGTATGTATGTGTGTGTATATATATACACATATACATATACATACATACCTATATATATGTGCGTGTGTACATATATATGTATACGTATTTGTATATGTATGTGTATGTGTATGGGTGTGTAGTACTTGTGACTGATAACTGATAACCATTTGGATACCTGTGGGCTGTGGTGTGGTAGTGAACAAGAACAACTGTAGCACTTGGATCGATATATGTTCTTCGCTGTTCACAGGTTGATTATCTTGCTGCACATTAGTGGTCACATCCACTTAACACGTCTTAATAGCATCTGTTTGCACGACACTTCAATGTGCATATGTTTTATGTTCAAATTCAATGCACAACACAGTATATCTGTATATGTACTGTTTTGTCTCATTATCTGGACGATTCGTTCAGGCCTCAATGCTTTGGAGGAGAAGAATCACGGAAATGGCAGTAGATTATCCTGATGTTGAACTCTCACATACGTATATTGATAATGCTGCAATGCAACTTCTGCGTTATCCGAAACAGGTCTTTGTTTGATCTCTAGAAATTGTTTGCTTTCCCCAACCGTAAGCTCCCTGCACATAGGCTAGGGCTTGCCAATTTCTAAAGATTTCGTTTATGGATATAATTAATAGTAGGCTTTGAAATGAATAGGAGCTATTGACTGGTCTAATCTTGCAGTTTGACACTATTTTAACAAACAACTTGTTCGGTGATATATTGTCTGATGAGGCTGCAATGGTCAGTGGAAGTATTGGGATGCTTCCCTCTGCAAGCATTGGTGCATCGGTATGAAAATGCCAATTGTTGGCTTTGTTTCTGTTTGCTTTTTACTCTGTTTATTGTTTTGGATTGACATGGAAATTCGCAATATTGTATTTGCCGCTGCCTGCAGCAAGTTGTCATATTTATATTTGAACATGGTTGCATTTTATAATTTGTATACAGGTCCTGGAGTTTTCGAACCTATACATGGCTCTGCTCCTGATATTGCCGGACAGGTTGGGTTGATAAGAAGATTAATTCAAATGACTCATATTCTTTCTGATATGAAAACGATCTCTCTTATATAAATCATAGGACTCATAGCCAATGATTTCTTGTTTACCTATACAAAGGATAAGGCAAACCCATTGGCAACAGTCCTAAGTGCTGCAATGCTTCTACGATATGGCTTAGGGGAAGCCAAGGCTGCAGAAAGAATTGAGAATGCTGTTCTGGATCGCACTCGCGACATATACTCATCTGGAACAGTATGTTCCTGTCTACTCCTTGAAAATTGCTACTGTAGTTCTCTCTCCATTCTATCCTGCACTGTCTTTCAATGTGGTATCTTCACACATGGCCTATATGTGAGGAGCTGTTAGAAGTTTGAAGCAAATGATGCACTTGCATCTATTATCATTTATCACCGGTGACATCTCCCCTCCGGAGTCTGCTCCATGGAATAGTTCATCTGATTCTTTTTGACTTGTTTTCACTTTTTTCCCAACCCCGTTACTTTCATAGAGCTAACTCACCCAAAATTTACTTGGAATTCTTCCGAAGTCCAACATTAATGATGTCAAATCGGAAGTTCTGATACTTTCTTGGTTTTAGCATAACATTATTTGCCTTACCCACTGTAAGCCGGATGCTTGTTTCTCTTTCATGAAATCAGTTCAATTTAAGATATATACCTTTTTTAAAAGAAAATATTCAAACATTTTCTGGAGTTATTTGTAGATTTGAATCTTCTTTTCTGTTCTTTTCTTTTTGGGGGGGGGGGGGGGGCAGGTCGTGTGACCTACCCTTTGATGCACTCATCTAAGAACCTTCTGCTCTTCTTCAATCCTTTAATTTTCCTTTTACTTAATTGCTGATGGGTAACGTAATTTATTTTTCCCTTTCAGAAATTAGATGGGTGCAAGGAGATGGGTGAACAAGTTTTGAAGGCAGTAGAATCTCAAACACCTGCCACTGCCGCTGTTTGATATTTGGACAGAAATTGTAGCATGAGACATAATAGTGCGGTAGAGATTGGGACAGAAAACTAAAGAAGTGAAGATAAGAACAGCAAGTATAGAGGCTTGAAACTTGTTCTGCTATTTACACCAATGCCGAGTGAGAAGGTGAGGAGACAATTTTGAGTGAGAAAGTGAGAAGACAATTTTGCGCAATTTTTCTATAATATTAGTGAAATCTATATCTTGAATAAGTCTGCATTTGTTACGTTAAATTTAAGATACATAGGAGCTGATAGCCGGAAATGTCAGTCATGCTTCAGCAAGGTTTGTATCTGCAATGTGACATTTGTAGAGATACTTACCAGCTTTTTTGTCTCTTGAGATTAAATTTATGCATTCAAAGCTTGTGATGGATAGTGTGATGTCTGTTTCTTCACTAGGATAGGCCATTCATATCTTAGATGTATGGGTATTTCCAGAATTCGATAGTTGTCTTGTAACTCTGCTAGGGAACTTGCAGTGTACATGCCCATATGGGAGATAACTCTCACTGGTTAAAAAGGACTGGTTTGTGTCCAGTCCAAGATAATAGCTGGAGTAATACACGGAATTTACACTAATTCTCCATGCTCACCTGATTTATTGAAGACCGGAAGGCTGAAGATGGACTCAGAGAGTAGTAGACAAATTCCAAGGTAAAAAATGAGTTTGGACGAAGAAGCAAACAATGTCTTAATCAAAGAAAGATTTTTGAAAATTTCTCACCACAGCTGGTTCGAAGTGAATAAGATCTTGACGGACATCCGTTGCCTTTTTTCAACAACAGTACTTCACTTAAGATCTTGCTTGAACTTCAAGGACGTCTACTGCCTGTTTTCAACAGTATCTCCACTTCAAAGTTCAAAGCACGGATTTCTTTTTTTTTTTTGGGGGGGGGGGGTTGATTAGTTGACAAGTAAACAGAACATATACTACATGATCACTGACAGAAGAAAAACCTAGCCACTTGGAACCGACAAGGCATAACCAAGCTAGCAGCAGAAAATCAACCATATGAAATACAACTAAATTTCCTGCCACTAATGCTAAGAATCAGATAGTAGCAGAAAGTTTGCACCAGCTCGAGCGACACCCAGGCAGGCAGAACAGAAAATCAAGTATTGAATCTTGGAAGGGTTTATCGGCTCCTCAGATGTAAGAAATCACTAGAAACTTGTTTGAAATATTAAGCAACAAAATACAACTTTACACGGACCTGGGGCAACTTGACATTCAAAACCAAAACTGTTGCCTACACTAGCAGCCCATGATCCACATTAATCTCCTACGATATGACTATTCAACCTCCTACCATAGAACTGCCTCATTATCCTGGTAGCCAAAAGATCAAGATTCATCAGCTTGCCCCCCAAAAAGGAAGAAACTTGAATGGAACAGGTAACATTTACAAAAATGAGGCCATAGAAACAGCAGCTTCATTTACACAGTTACTGGCTCTAGGATGAGATGAGATGTACCGAAGTTCCGGTGTTTCCCATCAGCTATGTTAGTGAGATTATATCCTCGTTTCGGAAGCTGATTGATTAGAAGAGTTTCAAGCTGGCATGCAATACTCTTCCCTTGGACTATGAAGAAGAGGAACTCTGCATTCTGCATACCCTCCATTGCTCGATGTGCCTGAACTCTACCTTGAAGATCATCGGTCTACAGCAAAATTAAAAGGAATTTGGCTGAGCTAACCTGGCAGGTTGCCGTAAAATAATGCACATGCAGTAACGGGTAAAAAAATTCCAACAAACATGTTGTTTGGATTGGATTTGGGTTGGGTTAATTTCATACTAGAGCATTCCGAGACTGAATTGAATTCAAAGTAAACCTCTTTAGAACGATGCAGCCAATATTGGTCAGAGCTGAAATGGGTTCGGGTCAAATTAAGATAGGGTTGCCTCATTTTGTGCTTTCGTTGTGCTGGTTTTTTCAGGTTATCTGGTCAACTAATCAGGTTAGGCTTAGTATAGCCAGGTGCAGATTGTTACACATAGCCACAAGGATGTCTTGGTCCTATCTTTGAAGCTACATCACCAAGGCCTTAGGCTATGACAGAGGTCTTCATAGGAAGAACAACATACTCACCTCTCCAACATAGAGTTTCTTATCAGGCCGCAACATCACATAGACACTTGAAGCACCTATTGTTGATGGAGGCGGCTGTTCCCTGGCAGCAATCAATATGCAATTTATCTCTGGAATCAGAGACAAGTTTGCTCTCTTGTAAAGCTCAATCAACTTCTTCTGGCATATGGAAGTGACAGAACTTTTGACTTCTTCCTTTAAAACCTCAGTTTCAGCGGCCAAGATTGTCTCAGAAAGGGCACTGCTTGTCTGGCGGTGAGCTTCATTAGCAGTACTTACATGGGCCTCACAAATAGAAACCTTTGGCTCTGGCTCTTTCAAGCGCATCTCGTTTGCATATGAGGAAACATATAATTCTTCAGCTCGTTGGACCAAATTTTCAGGCAAACCTTCTCTGAGAGCCGTTTCAAAAGCAAGGCTTTCTCTACAGACTCCATCCACCAACTTCCAGGTTGGCACTGTTAGGCCATCAACACATTCTGCACTCATTGCCTTGCAAACAGTCCCCTTCGTCCTCAGCGGTAAATCAAAGATCCCATGCAAGTGAGTCGACACAATACCCAAACAGCCAACTGCATCCAGGGTTTCAACAATACTGCCAGCAATACATGTCCCCTTTGCCGTTTCAGTACCTCGGCAGATTTCATCTATGAGAACAAGACTCCTGGATGTGGTCGCAGACAGCAATGAACGGATCTCTGACATTTCTATCTGAATAGTTCAATATATGAGGAAACTGGGTAAGAATTCACTAAAAAGGGACGAAAAGGCGCATTGCAAAAAATTGGGCAGGTACTAGCCAGACTCCATCTCTCAACTAAATGAAACAGCAACGAAAACATCAATAACCAACCAAGAACACTACACCAGTGTGGCAGGATGGATCCCGCATTCCCGCTGAAGCGAGTAAGACAAAACCCCTATAAATCCTTCAGCAATAAGTCTTAAAAACATTCGCTAATGGAAAGAAGCAACCCATTTCTTCGAGAAAATCAAAAGCATATCTTCTTTGTCACCAACCCCGTGAATGGGTACCTAGCCATGCCGAAACTAAAATCTAAAACACCACCTGGGGACTTTGAAACAATACAGAAAAATGTCTGGAAGTTGACTAAGAGAAACTTTGAAGGCGTAGGGGCTAAGAGCTTGCAATTTTGCAAGGATGTGACGCAACAAAAAAAAGGTCTCCACCAGACTGCAATTTTTTCCACACGCTGAAGGCAGGGGATTTGGCATCATGAGGATGAATAAAAAGAACATAAAAAAGAAAGACACGTTGGAATGAACGAGCCTGCAAGCTAATGCTTATGGTGTATATAATAACATAGTAGTATACATAATACATAATAACATAATAGTATACATAATACATAATGGTATACCAAGAGGTTCTACCATCTGTCTTTTCCCACGTGCCAGACAACTGAAATCGGAATTCAGCTGGGGTTTTTTTTGGGGGGGGGGGGCGTCTGTCATTGTTTCCCCCAGTCCTTCCAGCATCAGTGGACGAGAAGTAATGAAAACCCAAGTCAACTAGCAACCCAGCAGACAAGGCTTCTGTGCATGCTAGGGTCTCCTGCCATACAATTGTAAAGACACCTTCGGACAATTCATGCATTATTGGCTGCAAGGCTTAAATAAGGGGATTGGACGAAAGCCATTCTAATCATAAACAATGGAACCCTTTTTTCCCCGGGGAGGGGGGGGGGCACGTAATCAAGAGTTGCATTAATAAGACACCAAGGGAACGTAACCCGTGTAATAAAGGGGCAAATACAAAAGCATTAAGCCCTCAAGCTCTCATCCATAATACAATCTACAAAATCCAAATAAATTCATATTTCTTCCACAATTAAACAAAACACTCGAACTATACGACATTCTCAAAGAGTGGAGCTTGAAATCTAGAAAGGACATTGCTAATCTATTAAATGCCAAATGACTATTGTAAATACCTGGAAAGAGCTTTTCGCATCAATAGGGCTATCATAAGACTTCATGTGAAGAATTATAGCGTCAAAATGAGGAATCAAGGCTGATTCTGCAGGCACCATAAAACCACAAATTCCAAGTAAAGCAGCTGCACAGACTGATCTCAGTAAACTTGATTTACCACCCCCATTAGGTCCTGTTAGAAGGAATAATGATTGCATGCTCACTGTATTACATACAGCACTGCCTTGGGCTACATCTAACCAATAGGGTGATAGGCCCGTAATCTCCATGCTTATTCCTTCATCAACTGGAATTCTCTTCTGCATATATGAATAAATAAGATGCTCAGTTTAGGAAGTGTATTCCAGAAATCTTGTTTTCTACTCATATGTAAAAGACATAGATATCTATTCTTTCCATATCGGCCAAATGCCATACAAGATGAATTCTTGCTCATTGTGACAGTGAGAATAATAGCATGAATTATGCAAAACATAATAGAAATGTGGTGCGTAAGTGGCCTAGGAAGATTCATCATAAAAACCATAAATGCCAAGAGAAATCCCACAAATAGTTTTAACGTATGACTGGCTGTATGCTAAAGACAAATGGATATAATAATAATATACTAACCATTAACACTTCAACTCCCTCTGTTGATTTACATGACATGCCATGACAATTTCCACACATGCCAGGATAGTTGCAGAAAAAATAACAGTTATTATAGAGACAAATTTGAGCTTTGATCATTATAGACAGCAGATCCTAAAGCATGTTCATTTCATTTCCAATGTATTTGCTTTACTCTGTCTCCATGATTTAAATGCCCTCCTTTCTAAGGATTAGCATGTCACCCGATCCTCATCACATATGTGCCACCAGGTTGTGACCTTAGCAACATAACACAAGTCAGTTCAGCACTTCAGCTTAGTAAGATATAAATAATCTGGATATATGGCAGTTATCCCAAAATGACTCTGAATGATAACGTCTATTTTCCATCGGGGGACAACATTCGCTCTGTCGTTTAGGTGGTTACGGTGATTGGTGGGGAAGATAGTTGTGTTAATCCACCTAACACTTCTTGTAGAACTCTGACATGGATCTTTTTCAATTGCCTGCTGAAAAGAATAAATATCAGCAGGGATCTTAGAGATTCCTATTTTAAAGCTGCTGGTTTCGTCCCCCTGAAACAAGGTCACAGACCTTTTCAATATAAAAATAATTAACAAAAGTGAAGCATGCATAATAGGACCGCAGCAAAAGAAGTTTGTGGAAGAAAAGAAAAAGGGGACAGGGGAAGACAATTAACATTTCATATACCAAAGCAGGCTCTGCAAGCAAAAAGTGCTGGAAAGAAGCCAATGATCAAATCAAGAATTGACCAGCGAGGTACAAGATGCACCACCTCAGAACTGCCGAATTCCACAAGTGTAGGGAAGACCCATTTTCTTCTCCTCCCTTCACTGTAGTTCCAGAGAAGATTGAAGTCAGCATATCAAAAAACCATGAAACTTCTTTCCATACTAGGAGAAACAAACCTTTAATATTTCACTCATGCATAGACTATATTATCTACTTGGTCCTCCAGCTGCTTTCTTCACAAATTTCACAGCTCAATGGAAAGTAGAATGACCACCCCCCCCCCTTCCAAAAAAGAAAAAGGAGAAAGAAAAGACCAATGCCCTTGCTACCATATAGGGAACAAGAAATCAATGCAAACAAATTGATAATTTGCAATGTTACAATGCACTACTTAGTAATAACCTGAACTTAAAATTTTGCTTCAGGTTAAACAACTAAACCACAATGGTGCTAATGAAACAGAAAAAAGGAAGTCCGACACATCTATTAGGGTTTATCTTTTCTCCCCCTTCATGCATACTTTTGGCCAAATTATCAGACTTAGCGAGAACAGACAAGCCCCCCTGTCATTTACCATAGAAGATTAAAATTACCTGGTAAAAGTATGAGTCATTAATACCATAACCAAAGGACATTTTAAACATTAACAGATAAAAAAGGCACAAAATGTGCAACTGTACACATTTCTAACCTCACATGAGCAAATAGTGCCTTTGCAATGACAAGTGTCATGGAGGCAAAGACAAGAGCATTTATTTTGGATTGCAACTGAGCAGATAGCCCCCTCAACAGTTCAAGCACTTTGGCCCTAGCCTTCTCATTTGATTCATGGTACCTGAGATAGCAAGCAAATCAGTACTACACTTCTTATGTAAATCAAAATTCATCCTATGCTAGATGACAAATAGCTGCCAACCTCATCAGCGCATCCTCCACCTTTGCCGTGGTATACCATTCCTCACCAACCTTCTTTCCTTTTGAATCTAATGCAGGTCTCAGCTGCTTAATTTGTTGTTCCCCAGGTGTTCCTGCCCATACAGACGGTGCAAAACGCTTTCCTTTGAACCAAACAGCTTCGTGCTCTCGAGCATACAGTATTTCACCCTTGGGACTACCAAGTGGTGCCGTGGTAGCTCTTATTCTTGAAATAATAGGGAGGAAATCCTCAGAAACCTAATACATGATGCAAACTCAAAACTATTACTCTGAAGGTTTATGCCCAGAGTCATAATAACAGTAAGTAGAGCGACATTGAGAATAGCTTGTAATTTGGGCAAACCATGCAAATTCAGGCCTGCACATTTTGAACGGAAGTTGGTATTATATTTCAGCTTTGGATACTATTGGATACACAAATCCCCTGCGCAGATGTCCTCAACGTCTGGCGTCTGAAGTAGTACGTTAAGTATGCTTCTTCAACCAAGGCTTTGATGCAAACTGTGCCTCTGCTTCTCCAAACACAAGGCTAAAATCACATACATTACCCCTCCCTGCCTAGACACTATATTGAAACCTGCCTAAGCTTCGTCAGACGCACCAAGTTGACAGTTTGGCGTGGCCTTTTCTGGATAAAACAGGCCTCTCCATTGAACTACTACAAGCACAAAGCAGAAAAGTCACCGGCCAGCTTAATTTTTGAGCCTACCAAGAGACCTTCCAGCTGCTTATTGTTATAAACCCACTTTTCTGATGGTATTATCTTGTAGCATGAAAATCTTCAAATTATGACTTTCAGGTGTCCCATCCCAAGTTAAAGTATTGTCTCTATTCAAATTCAAATATCCCAGGGAAAAAGAAAGAGGAATTCATTGTTTGGACTCATTCCTGGGGAGAGTTATTTGCCCTCCACACTATATAAGTACTCATTGGGTGCAAATATTCTATACCAAAATAAAAATCATAACATATTAGAATCCATGCTATTTCATATTATCCTTCCAATAATCAACTTGAACATCAACCAGAAGAATCTTGGTCAGACATGTGATCACAAAAAACAATTCTACAAGTAGGTCTATCAGTCTGTGTATGTCCAAAATTTGCATAGTTGAAAAAGGCAAGTTTGGACTATTTTTTCAGCTTGGATTGTATGGACTAAAGCAAAATACCTCTTTAAACTTCCTCTCTCCGTTTCCGTGGAGTATTGGGTAGTCTACTATTTTTAAATTTAGGGTCAATCGGAACTAGTCTCTCTGCAATTTTGCAATTCAAGGGTAAGACTGCTACATCAGAACCCCCACACCTTGCCTGGCGGCGGGATTTTTGGGATATTGGATTTGGATTCGGATTTAAATTTGGAGATCTGAGATCTGTTATAGGATCATAAAACTGATCATTAAGACCCAAAACGTTTCTTCACTAGTGTATAATCACCAAGGGATACAGCAGCCCAGCGAAAAATTCCGAACATCTGAAGACGATAGGGAACGATTGGGTAACACCCAAGTCAAATGATTCCCATCATCTATCACCGATCCAAGCCCAAGGATCAAGAGTTTCGGGGTAGGGCATCACGAAAGGTTAAGGTGAACATAGCAACTATTTCTGAAATCCCACGAGTGTTTTTGTCGCCCTCTTCAGAAGCAATACATAAGCCCAAGGGTGGTCTATTGCTTGCCCCCTAGATACAGCCATACAGGATGCATGGCCATTGACGACAACTCCTTTGTGTTGCCATGTCATACATGCATGGGCATGGCTGCAGTAGTCCTGTTGCTGCCAAGCACCTTGCCAAGCACCTCCCCTGTAAAAAATCTTAAGAGCTCTTGTGGATGTGCCAGAAATAAATATCAAGTATGACCAACAATAAAAATAAATTTTTGAAGAGCTGGACTTTTCTAACAACGAAGAAGGCTACAATTCATTAGATTATAATGAGAAATTACTCAAAACATTTTTCAAGTATTTTTCAGAGCTATTTACTTTGATATCGTGAGCAAAAAAATTGAGTGGGAAAGGAGAAATATTATGGAAAATATCAAATAGCTATGGGAGACTCGGGAAAAGAATTATGAACATTCCAATAGCCCCAATATTTGGGATAAGCACTATAGTACCCTGAGTGGGATTGAGGGCGTTTGTAGGCCCATCACAAGCTATTGGGGATCCAATGACCTACCCTAATAACCCAAATCCATCTCGAGAAGGGTCCCGTGGACCTTGATTCAACATTCTCCAAACCCAAACCCGCCCCCCCGGGCCACCGTGACTTCTAGCCTTTAGACCAAGCACAACGGTGCCTCATGGAATCCGATTTAGGTTACCGGCCCAGGGCAAGAGAGGCAAGGGGAGCAAAGATAGAAGCATGGGGCCACCATGTGACAATGTTTGTGGTGGCATGTCATCAACCCAAATATTATGGGCATGCACTGGAATAGAGGCCCTGACCTTGTCAGCATGCCAAGGCCTAGCTCCTGCCACTATAGGCATGCCATGGCATTGCCGCTGAACCTGTTTGCATCGCATGGCTACTCCCCAGCGTCATGGGCATGCATTGGCATAGCCCTGACCTTGTCAGCATGCGAAGGCCTAGCTCCTGACGCTATGGGTATGCATGGCATAGGCCCATTTGTGCCTTGTGTTCCTTTAAAAGGCAAGAAAAATAATCCGACATTTAGGTGAATATAACCAATCTTTTGGAATATTGTGTGACATAAAAGTGCCAAAATCAAGGAAATCAGTTGAGGTCTAATAATCAAAACGGCCATCAATTTCAGGATCGCAACTATATCATTTAGAAGTACAAACTACAAAAGCACAGAAACAAGCAGAGGTTTTAGATGCCTACTAAAGAATACAAAGAAGGACCAGAGACCACACCAAGTATATTTACATTGTCAGCAAAGAAGAGTAAAAACCTACCGCACAATGGAGGGACCTAGCTGCCTCTTCAACTTCTTTATATAAATCTTCCATATGCTTCCTTTTGACACGCCCCTTCCAAGTAGACTCGGTGTCCTCAAAGAATTCACCAGGAATAAAAGGAGATGAACTTATTTGTTGGTCAACTTCTCCATCGAATGAGATCAACTCTCCAATTCTGTATGATACCCATTCACATTCACTCACCTGGTAGGATATTTAATAAAATAAGAAAAACGGTTTACATAAACAAGATCTCTTAGTGTAACAAATTGAAGTAAGATAAGAAGTGCAACATCATGTAAGCTCACAGCTACCAAGAGCAGGAGCAGTCATCAAAGTCAAAACAGGTTGCAATTCACAGATTGAACCACTGTGCTGTGACATTTTTAAAAAAAGAAAAAAAGAATACACACAATTTCACAGAAATTAAAGTAAAATAAAATTAAAAACAACAATTAAGTTATAACTTTTAGTGTCAAGATTAACTTAAGTGAAGAAGAACTCGTAAAATAGCATAAACCATAGCAAATTCTTAAATACCAACAGAAATATACAAATCAGGCAGTTATTAAGAGGTCAGATGTTCAAATTCTATCACATGCTTTTGCTACAACATTTAAGTAAAAACAAAATTTTGAATGGTTTCAACTGGTTTGACAGATTCTTGTGCATATTCTATCACAACAAACCAAATCAGTCCAAAGAACAGCTCTCACTTCAGTATTTCAGAATTAAATAAGTAATAACCACTGTGATCAGACAGGCTCTCTCCAGCCTGTTTTCATACCCATGCTTAAAAGAAAAGATTAGAGGCTAATGCAAATATTGCAACCTAGAGAGTAGAGGCTAGAACAGCCGTTATACAATGAAATTGCACACACCAGAGAGGTGAAAGCAAGTGGCCGACATTTAAAGGTTGAAACTTCATATGTTGCCTCAATCACCAGGTAGTCCACCCAAAACAACTGGACTGTATTCAACTCAGTGAATGAAAAATGATTGAACTACTAAATAATGATCAGGGTTCCGTATCATGCCATCCAGAAAATACCATCATCTATGGTGCCTATGTCTCTGAAATTTGTGGTTCTAAATTAATACTATATGACAAACCATATCACAATCCTGATGCCTCTCACATGGCTATGAGAGGATAACAGGGTTCGATGACTCCTACATACACACCACGTCGCTGCAATTACGAAAAGGTTGTTTCCAACATAGCATGCAAAAAATCAGGATACTCTGCAAGAAATTGCAGGTCCATGTGCATTCAACAAGTATTTATTTCAATTTGTTCAATAATGCTCTGCCCAGCTCAAAGTGGAGAACAATCACAAAATTATACATATAATAACTGCTTCCAAAGACAAAAAGTTTCCATACTCACTAGCATTTCAGACTCAAGTATGAGTCCAGTCGCCAAAGAAGTAGGATCCATCAATAGTTTAAGGACCTCAGAAAGCTCAGCGTTCTTGTGCAATTCCAGTATCTCATCAGCAACGTTCTTTATTCTACTGAACTCAATATGATTAGCCTCCCTCAGCTCAAGTAGCTTGACTAGCTGTGGATAAGAAATCCAGAATCAGATTTTAAACAAGTTCTCATTTAAAGAATTCAGCTGGCTAAACAACAAGCACTCCTGTTCACAACTTCACCTGATAACACAGGAAGACAAATGGAGAAAAATCCACATGCACACACACACATACGGGGTTGGGGAAGAGGAAAGAGAGATACAGAGACAAAGCTTTGCACAGCACACTAGCGTCATCAGTGAAAGAAAAAAGATGATTAAAAAATAAGCATATTTCAATATTTGCACAACGATCAACTTATTAAGTAATCCTTATGTTTCGAACAAGATAGCATATGGTACTTGATCACCGAGTGTCTCATCATGACTGAATTAGTCTTTTTCTCCCCCTTTCCAGAATTCATTTTTCTTTTCTTTCCAGAATTAATTTTTCTTTTTGTAGGGCCCCCGGAGGGGAGGGGGATGTATGTAACCTCTATTCTTTAGCTGAATAAGAGCATTGATATGCACTTATCAGTTTTCAAGGTTTTAGAACCTCCAAATTGTTCTTCAGAAGGCCAAATCTCAAAAGCCATCAAAGTAACAGAACAAGGTTTGATCTTTAGCTATACAAGGCTAAAAGCTCATGTGCACAATTTGCAAAGATTGCAACATACTCACAACAGAGGAACGACAAAAGCCATAGCTTAGTTTCACGAAAAGGATCGGAAACCACAAATCTAAGATAACTCAGAAATTATGGATCAAACCTACTCATAGGTTGAAATATGACCTTTGCAGATGATACACAAGTGAACTCAGGAACCGAGCACGTGACATTGATCATGAGTTTGCATATTTCTGCAAATAAATGGAAAGCACATAAGAATGCCACATGTACAAACAATTGATAGAGAAGAATGATATCCTACACTGATGTGAGTCAAGGGAGCATTCAGAAGGCTTTGTGGGAAACCGCAGATGGAGAATTGAAATCCCAAGAGGGAATAAAGTTACACAATTAGCAGTACAAGCTCAGTAGCATAATGCTTCTTTCCTAACAATACAAAACTAAGATATTAAAAGACACAGAAAAAAATTAATCGACCTGTATCAAAGGCAAATTGTAATGCTGCTGCAAACTAAATTACTACACAGCAAAGAAATTCACATGTTAAGGCCCGCTTTGGCCTCTGAAGCCTATTTTGATCTAAGATAGATGAGTGCTAAGTTTCTGATTCCCACCCAGCTGTAAGCAGAAAAACCAGATATTTGCTCATCGCGGATGAGCAAACTTCGCATAATTCTGTTGAATTTCAGTTTATTAGAGTTAAAGTTTATCATTTTCTCTAATAAGCTTTGCATTGCAAAGAAAAAAATAAGAGAAGTGAGCTACCTAATACCATGATCGACTAGCCATACTTGAATTCTACATAGGCCAAAAGCAAGAAACTGGAATAAGGATGGTACACCTTGAATTTTGGATGCTATGTCATAAGCTGGAGGGTTGAGAAGCAGATCTCTAACATACCTGAGACAAAACTTCACATTAGTAAGAAAATAAATTAGGGGCAACAGCATATTTATCATTATCGATTGACTTATATGATTATCATATATAAGAATGTCGCGTTGACAATGAGGCAAATATGAACAAACATGTTTCATTGATAAATAGCAAACAAGATATAACCAATGGAGCCAACTCATCCCCCCCCCCCCCCTTCCCCAAAAAAAAAAGAAAAGAAAGAAGATTCAAATCTATATCCTACACCTATACCAGTTTCATGTCAAAAACCAGTACAGAGGGGCAGTTCCCGAGTTGAGGAATCTTGCAGTAAAATACAGTAGGAAGCACTCATGTATTTTTTCCCTTCGTCCTTTAAATCTCATCTCGTATGTGTTCATGTGCATCTGATGATACAGCATATGTATAATAAGACAAGAAGAATAATTTTGAACCACCAAATTTATCAATAAGTGTATTGATTAAGCAAAGGTAAAACAGAATGAACACTCACAATTGTGGTAAACCGCAGCAACTTGACGGAAGTAGTACTTTCAGCAAACACGGTATTCCCTCCGTTGGTATGGCACCTTCAGTAAATCATACAGGATAAAATGAAACTGAATGTGTGAAACTGAGATAAACATTATATGAGAAGTAACTAACCAATCTGTGTAGCGGTCCCTAGATGTAAAGGACGGGGCTTTTTTTCAGAAGGAATGGCAATACTTCTGAATGCAACGTCATCATCAAGACCATAGAGCTCCTTCACCTGAAGATAAATCGAGTGGATTAACGGGATGGATCAAAGTGTCAAAAAGCAAATGTAAAGTAGAGGCTCAAAAGTTTTAGAAATAAGTGTTCTAAAAACTGTCAACCTTAAACAAAAGCGCTTTGACAGGGTCACCTTCAAACCATTCAAAATGTCGGGAACTGCATTCCGCCCACAGTAACCCTCCCTCGCCGAATTCCCCCCAGCGACAGGTTCCTGCACAGGAGCACCTCCATATAAGAGCGCATTCCTACTACAATGAATAGATGAATAAAACTCATTGAAATTGCTGGTTATGGACAGTAAAAAGGGAGCTTGAAGTCTGTGTGTGTGTGTGTGTGTGAGAGCACAAGCCAAATGGGATAAAACATTCACCATAGTAACTGGCAACACAAGTATAATCACTGCAGCATTGAAACCAAAAATGGGCGTCAAAATCCATAAAAAAGGATACAAACCTGAGGAATTATGTTTCAATGATGCATGAAGAAACAAATAATGGCAGCGACAAGTGCGGAGCTTTGTGACTAAGGCGTCTTCAGTCAAACCATCTTCAACAGAAAATGTCTTCAAAGTCTCCAAGATTGAGATTAAAGAATAGCCTTTAGCAGAGCGGGATATTCCTAAGAAAACATACCCATAAAACGATTTTGCTCATAGTTTCAACAGGTTCTCGAAGAAGCATGACAAGCATAAAAAGGGACATTTTCTGATCAAGATTCCTTTCCGGAGAAAGGATCCTAGAAGAGCATAGAAATTATGAGGACGTATATTAGAAAGAATTTCAAGGCAGTTTCAGAAGAATGGGCGAAAGCACAGGTAAGGAAAGGAACAGCCCAGATTTAGTGACGGTCAAATTCTTGATATCATTCTAATATGTGAAGAGATCAAAAGCATGAAAACAGCAATGCATTAAGGATTTATTTGTCACTTACCAACAACAGGCATCGGTTCTGGAAAATCAAGGTCACGATCAACCCCCACATGTCCAAACACATATGGGTCACCTGGATGTGCATGCCTACAATTAAATTTTTTTTTTTAAAAAAAAAGGAAGATCAGAACAGGAAAAAGAGTCAAAGACTGCAAGCCAAAAGCTGAGAAAATATAGGGACATACATCGAATGGAATCATACCCTCCTGTGATTAACAATCTAGGTGTCTCTGGAAGATGAATTATTTTCCTGAATCACAGTAAGTGCACTTCTACTTTGTAATATGTTAATGACCATTCTACAGAACATTCTGTTAGCAAGCCAAGAGCCACCATCTTTGGATAGCCAGTTCTTTTTCTTTAAGGGACTACTAGGTTATCCAGAAGAAACACAAGAACCAAGTTGCGTCCCAAAAACAGAAAAAAAAGAAAGAAAGGAAGACAGAAAGGAGGGTTGGTAATGGAATTGCCAATAGCAGACAAACAATACAGAACAGATCGTTACAAAAGAAAAAAGCCGGAAAGGGGGGGGAGGGGATGGTTGACTCAAACTCTTGATGTAGGTGAATAGTCCATGGGAAATCTCCTCTTAAAATAAAATGAAAGTTGAAAGTGAAGAAGAAGGAACATATTATAGAGCTAATCAATCATTTTCAGAGGAGTTTCTCACGCCCCTGCCCACCCTCTCTTCAAGCAAAATCTTAACTGGAGAAAAGTGAAACTAGGCATGCTACTAACAGAAAAAACAGTTTGAAATAGCAACTAATCAATCAGTATTTGAATATATGAAATTACCCAATGCAAATAAATGAAAACACTTTTTTCAACATTTTCAGGAGCCAAGAATGGTAACTAGTTTAAATAACAAGATAACAGTAAATCAGTAATAGCATCAAGCAAGCAAGTCTAATCAACTTTTAAAAAATCCAATACTTGGGTATAAAATTGCAATTCAAGTACAGTACTAATTACCCAGATATGAAACGACCCTTCCGAGAACGAGCTTGAGTTGGACCTTGCACTTCCTCAACAATGCACTACAATGGGGAAAATAAAAACTTGTCTAATCATATAGGCCAAGAAAACCAATATAAAGTGGCCACCAACAACTTTTTTCTTTGGGGAGGGGGGTGGCGGGGGGAGGCTGCGGTCTCAGGAGAGACCCAGCAGCATACTGGCCCAAGGGAAAGGGGATAATCCTGCTGCTTAGGCCCAAGGCCCAACACTATCCCTCTCTGCCTCCCAGATAATTGGCAAGCCAAGGTTCCACCCAGGCTTGCAGCCGGATGGGAGGGATAACAAGAACTAGGTGATGCCAATGAGGCAACTGCCCCCCCATGGCCGCTAACATATGAGAACACATATCTCACTGCCAACGTATCAACACCACAAGTCTATAACCTCGGTCAGACCGAACTCAACTTCATATTATATGATTTCTAATACAGAATTACCCAAACAACATGCCAAGTATTCTGCCATGCCAGAACACTTTCTTGCTAATACCTATTTATTTGTCTTCTTTTTTCTTTTCTTCCCTCTTTTGAGGTGTGAAGGCAGAGGAGAAGGTTATGCATCAATTGACTTTTAAGTTTCACCAAAAACAAAAGATGCCATCAGCCACATAAGCATGTTAATGGGTTCCCCAGGGACAAGAAGCAAGACAAGTTTCTTCTGTAAGTGAAAAAAAAAATGCCATGAAAGGTACAGGGGAAAAGAACAATCTAGAATCTCCCTTGAGAGGAGAGGGAGACCCAAGTTTAAGTAGAATGCAACATGCACTAATTCATTATTTAGTGTTTAAAATTACAAGTTTCTCCTCTGAGTTCTTTCCAGTAGACAAACTCATAAAATCATTCATCTTCATAACAAATCAACTGAGATTAAATGCAGATATTTCAGCATAAAAAAGTAGACACAGCTCAAGGGATGCTTTAATATCTGGGATACTCACAACAGAATAGCCACTGCGAGTCAGGTCATCCAAAGTTTGTTGCAAATTCTGCAAAAGTGGAAAATGACAGTACAAGTCTGTAAAGAAGTGGTGAAATCCGTAAGCAAAAAGCAACAAAAGGAAAAGCTATAATTTTGAACCAAACACAAGTTTCGCAGTCATCTCTGTGTCATATTAATTCAGAATATCCTTAGAGCTTTTACAAGAATAACGGCATAGCCTCTCAGGACTACCAAAATGAAAGCTATTCAACAAAAAGTTCATGGAATCTTGGACAACTACTTGAAAAATTGTCCAATGGTGACATTGTTTCCAATGACCTCTCAAAATATTTTGGAGTATCTCATGCCTGCGATGGGTAGTTTAAAGGGCATTGTATGCCACTATATGCATGTTCCAATAGCACCTATGAAGCCGTTAAGATAATAAAATTGTCTAGGGGTATATTTAGAGTGTCATAAGAGGTGTCAGACATAGAGACCTCACCAACTCTGCAGGCCCTAAAACTAAAGGATACAATACGCGACCTTCAGGATTTCGGGAAAAAATTCAAAAAAAAAGGTCCTCACAAGATGAGTATATGCTCCTTCCTGTTGGCCTATCCCAATGCCTTACAACTGTTTTAAACAAGTTAGAGAGCACTATATACGATCATCATGTTAGATATCTCAAAATCACACTTCAATCATCACAAGATGGCCCTAATGAAAGTTGTTTAGAGAGACATGTCAAATGCCCCAGAGGGTTTATGGTGAAGTGGGCAAAGTCTCTCAAGAACCCTTGAAATAGAGTCTACTATTCATGATTTTTGATATTTAGAGAAAAATGTCCGGGTAACGATCAGATGGAGAGTACGTGCTCCTCCTAACCCCTCCAAAAGTTTTAGGATGTTTTCGGAGTCCATATTGTATTATATCTCGAATCAAGCCTCAAAATCTATGACATGGTGCCACAGAATCTTTCGCTCTAATTTGAAATGCATGGAGATTGAGAACCTCTTAGGATGCTTAGAAAGTTGAGTGGCCAAAGCCCATCAAAACCATCTTCTGGAAGCCTATTATCACATGGTTATTAAAATTTCGAGAAAAATGCCAAAAAATTGTCAAATATAAAACTATGTGCTACTTGTCACTCCTCGGAACATTTTAGGGTGTTTCAAATCTTTCAAGACTATCATTGATGGTTGAAAGCATATGTATAAAACCATAATTGCAAATACATTGTTATGTGAGCACTTCATTCAGGCGGCAAAAACTAGTCACATTCCAGCATGAATGACATGTACAAGGAAAAACTGCACATTGCATCTAGATACCTGTCAAAGGATTTTAAACATAATATAGCACTTCTGAAGTGAAAGCAAATACTTCTCACATCATATGATAAAACAACTAAAACAGAAATAAAGACATCTAAATGCAGTCAATAAGAATGAAAAGATGAAATAGAATTAACTTTATAGATTAGAGAAGTACGCATCATTACCAAAACATTCATTGAATTTCCATCTAGTAAGAAAAGCATGCACGCTAAACAATATGTAGTAACATTGATAATAACAAGACAAGGTTTTAGATCAAGCCAAAATAGTTCATAGTTACCTAGTCTTCCTGTCACTGGATTTGTTAAAGTGAAGACAAAACAAAATAAAATGATGAAGTTACACGGAAAAGAAATGCAACTGTTTCAATACCACGACCGGACAACCAGCTTTCGGAATGCTATCTGAGCGTAGACCACCATATGGATTTAACCCAGCATATTCAACAAGAAGACAGGCATCAATACCGATAGCTTCATAAAAGTCCCCAACCTAAAGCAAGAAAAAGGAAACAACAATCAAAAAGAAGCTAAGAGCATAGTGGATTTGATGTAATAATGAGGAATAATTCTTGAAGCAAAGCATAATAAACTGGACAGAGTAGGGATTAAGGGAAGGGATTTGAGATGGAAGCTTACTCTACACAGCAAAACTTCACGTGGAAACTTTGACTTGAATTGCAGCATCTCCCAGTTGAGGGTGCCCTCTTTCAGACTGCATAAAGCAATACAACTCCATGTGAAATCCATTGAGTGTAACCGACGTTGGTTGTCCTCTACTATTTAACACTTTAGAATTACACAATCAAAACAAAGTCTCTTTTTTAATGAGAAAACAAGTTTTCTTTAATAAACTCAGCCGTACACCCAGAGAATGGAAGCACCCAAACAAAAAAGTATTGGAATGGAGAGGCAGAATCACGCATTCTGTTGGCTTACCTCCCATTTTTTAAGTTAACATCCAGCCCAAGCAAATTGGAGTACTCCAGTCTCCCAAGAAGTTGAATTGTTGAAGGTTTTTTGCACATCTCTAACCTCTACATGACCAAAAAACCACAGCTAAGTATAAGCTAGCTCTCCCTGCACCTGGTCAGCTGCAAGCCTATGCACAGAATATTGGACAGGCAAACTACAAATGCAAGCAGGACGTACATCCAGGCAGGGGTGCAATATGCATTGTCAATTAAACAGCATATAAAAGAACAAACCTCCTTCCACCACAAGATATGGGACATATCCTTCTCATCCAAAACACGTCTCCATTCTCTAGCCTTTTTGGTTGTTCTAGTTCCTTTTAGCACTTTTGTCATTCTGAAACAATGGACTTGCCTGCACTGACTGCTGCTGTCCCCCCCCCCCCAAAAAAAAGCATCAAGCAGGTTATTTTGCGAGAAAGATAAAGTATAACATGCCTTTCAACATAAGACGAGCTAAAACAAGTAAGCTATCATAATAAAATCTGATCAGACAGTCCAACAGAAGAGCAGTACAACCAGTAATGCCTATCTGTTTTGTAGCACATAGAACAATGACATGTGGAACGGAAATATGTGGTCAGCTTGTGTTGAAGTCCATGTCAAACAAGTAGAGATTCCTTCATTAAATTTAAAACCCTCAACGGAAACTTGGACACATGCAACGAGACACTTCTCATTGAATTCATCAGATCATAGGTCATATGGCCGTGTCAACTGTCATAGAAACAAGACCAAAGAGTCGTTGAAAGTTTCCTTTTTTGTGGGAGGCAATTCAAAGAGATCTTGGTTAACAGGTGCATCATGTGAATAGGGATTTGAAATCCATCAATCATTTATTCCTCCATGAACCATTTTCTAGAGCTCTGTGGGAGTCAAATCTAAGCTCCTGGAGGGCTTCCTCGGGTTGTGACTTAGGAGTGTCCTTCGGGAAGGAAAAATTAATTGATTGCCCTGTAAGACAATCAGCAACTAATCAAGCTCAAATATCCAAAGCAAAACCTTGGCTTGCTCACACAACTATAACTAAATATTCACCAGTGCTTCAATCTCCACTACCCAGTGGAAGAAGAAGCTCCTCTGAAATAAAAGCACAAACCAAAGAAAATGTCTTCCCCTTTTCATTAAACCATCCAATTCATTTGCCCAATCCAAATAAAAAGACATTAGAAGGCAAGCAAATCATTTCCCAATCAAAAACGACCCACCCCACAAGACTCATCCCACAAACAACCCCCCCCCCCCCCCAAAACAAAAAAAGAAACTAAAACCTTCCACTAAATTCATCAATATTTTGTAGTCACTCACGGCAACTCCAGCACCTAGCCAAACCCGAAACAACTACCCTGGTAAACTATTGTTTCAAGTTGCAATGCTACCTCCAAAACAGCATTAATGACCATCCCAACCCAATTAGCAGTGCAAAAGGCGAGTTCACTAATGTGCATACACAAGGTAAAATCATACTTCCTTAACTAGCTAAGCTAAGTGAGTGAGTCTTCATTGATTATGCAGTCAAACAGCACAATCTTACAATACAACTGGAATAATGCTGAGTGCTGACATTATAACTTACCACCACAGCATAACCATTGTATTGGAGGTATAACAGGATGCAAATTCACATGATAATTCTGACAACCAAAAGGGGTTGTCACCCACTAAACCCCCTCAACTCTTTTCTCTTCTTCCATACCCAAAACTCAAAAACATAGATAACTTTGAAAGACACATAAGAAAGTAGAGAGAGAAAGAGAGTACAGGCGAGGTGGAGGTGAAGCTAGAAAAGGGCAATTGTAGACATGAGAGCGAAAAAGAAGTGCAAAAGGCCGCCATCTGGGCAACGCCATGGAAACCACAACCGCCTTCATTGTAAACCAGTACATGTGCAACTTCTTCCACCACTGTAATTGAATGAATTCCAAACCCTTAAAAGTTAACACCGATTGAAATGCAAACCAAGTGAGCAAAGCAGTTGAATTTAACTATTTTAGCTCAATTGATCGAAGAATTAGTAGAAGACTTGCCTGATTGAGTGAGTTTTTCTGTATCTCACTCTCTGACAGTCTCTTCCCGGCTTACTCTGCCACTGTCTGTCTGTATGCCTGTGTTGCTGGACAAAGACGACATTTGAACCTCACGCAAACCGCTAAAAAGGAAGGATATTTTCCCCTTTTTATGGGTTATTATTTGACTATTTTATTTCCATGAGAGATTTTTTAATCCAGAGCAGCATTTAATTAGAATCGCAGTCTATTGGTTGATTTACAAGAGATTGATCTCTTTACATTCTACAAAATAGTCTTAAACAAAATATTATATATCGTTAAAAAAAAAGAAAACATTAGAATTCTACTAATTAGTAATTATCATATGTATTTTGACTGATGGTGGCATAAATTTGTACAATGATCTTTTTAGATAAACTTATTTTTATCATTCTATACGTAATTATGTAATATACTTTGACTAATAGTACATTTAGAATTACTAGAATATAGTAGGATGCACTTAATTATGTAATTATGTAACTATGTAATTATAAAAATTTGTACAATTGATCACGGTCACAAGATGCCAAGAAAACACCTCCAATACTCAAGTTAAATGTATAGTCTATGACTTAACAAACAGAAAATGTGTAAGAAAACAGATGAAACTCATTAAAGTTCTTTTTTTTAATTCTTTATAAATCATAAAAAGATAAACTAACATATTTTAGAGAATCAGAACTTTTTTTTATCAAAGGAATAATAACTATCTAATGTATAAAATTGTACACATTAAAATGAAAGTTTAGGGGTTTGTGATCACTATTTGCATGCCGGCCTCGTGTAATCGTCGTAGTTTCTTCGGATTTAAGGAAAAGAGATCGACTATTAAGAAATGATTTCTCATTCCTGCAAACATTGGTCACAATTATTAATTCACAAGGCACGAGGAGAAGCTAAGTAATGTAAGTAAAGCCCATTTGAAACCGAATCATCATTAGCATTACTCTCATAAACTTTATCAAATAGTTAGTTGACAATATTTACAATCATCTCAGTTTAACACCGAAACTTCTTAGAAGGAAAAACGAATAAGTGTAGCAATTAAATTCTGCAAATTTCTACACAATTCTGATTTAATTTGTTGAACTTACACGAATTCTCTCACAATTGATATTGAAGGAAGGTGTAAATAGAAGAGGAAGATCAAGGAATAAGTGAGAGCATCAACCCAATGATTCATACTCAACAACTGGAAAAGAAGTTGGGCGGTGATTTGATTTGTTTAGAAAATTGTAATTCTTATTAAATCATAAGCAGAATAAAAACAAATTGCATCTTTGCTAGGGAAAAAACGTCATGTACCATTAGAAGTTGAATGGGGATAATTTTTGCAATTGCGGTTTATGTTTCTGTCCACCATTTTTGCTTCCTATTTCCACGTACCTTAGCCTATTTGCAAGGTTCCCCTTACTAGTGATCTTTTTGAGGATGATCTCACTATCAAAAAAGTGACTTCTATCAACACGGCTCATGTGTTGGCATCAACACTTTTTCTGTTGGTAAAACTGGAGATCAGTAGATAGATATCTGATTGTAAAAGTTGTACCAATAGATGTAATTATTTGTCGCAATTAGTTACTAATACAAATAGAAACAGTTGTGTAACTATCACTATAATTTTTTTTACTAACAGACGGTATCTGTTGTTACTATTATCTTTTACCAATAAAAAAAACTATATGTAATTTTTTTTGCCCACTTTTCAAATATCGCAAACAAAATCTATTTGTTGGTAATGATTTTCTGTCTTGCTTGGTCAATGTTGTCCAATAAAAGACTATGTTGGTAATAGGATTCCCGCTTCTAGTGATGACATATCTGTCGGCAATAATCAACCTATGTATCAAATATATATTTTTTTGCAACAAATATATTGGTTTTGTCATAATCACGCATGTAGGTGAAATAATTTGACAATATAATGCAACCAATACAATAAAATAAGTAAAAATTGATTGAAAGTTTTTCAAAACCCTAAATTTATTGAATGTTCATACTTCAAAAGATGCATGACAACGTAAAAACATTTACTTAATGTTTTCAAAAGTGATGGACGACAGCATTAACATGGAGGGACTCAACATAACTTACAGTGTCCTTTACTATCTTCATTTTCATGGGTAATCTTCTCTTAGGATTCATGATTGTTTGCATTTGCATTCTCGGTATCATCAACAACAGCATCAATGCCCTCCTCAAGTGAAGTAACGTGATCCTCCAATAGCCCATACAAAATCAATACAAGTTCGAAACTCAAGACTTTAATGCAAGAAATTTAAAAGAACTAGAAAAGACAATGACAAAGGGGGCATGCTTACAAAGTGGGCTTGTTCTCTTCAACTTGATTTTACATAATCCGTTTCCTTCAATAAAAATCAGTTCAATTCAATCAAGTTCAGTAAATAGACTCAATTTACCTTAGTTTAATACAGGTTCAATTAAATATAAGTTCAATTCAATACAATTACGCTCAATCCAATTCAGTTCACCAAAAATGAGTTAGTCCAATTCAGCTAAATTCAATCAATACAAGTTAAAAGGAACAAGGTTTTATATTGTAACCAACAGAGGTCTTGTTCTCTTCGACCTATTTTTTTAAGAATAAGCTCAGCTCAGTTCATTTCGATAAAAATAAGTCCAATTCAACTTTAGATACTAGCAGACAATTAGTTCAATTTAGTGATGATCAACAATTGAATGTAAGTCAAAGAAAGCACAAATGTAAACAAAAGTTTCACTCTTCATCCCTCATGAATTATCCATTAATTATATTTCATTCTATTTTTTCTCACCAAACAGGGCCTTAGCTAGATTACATGTTACTGTCATTAAAGCAAGGTTGAAGGAGCTCTGCAACTTCCAACAACATTCTAAAAAGTTTCAAATAGGTACTGAATAATAAATTCCTCTCAATTATTGCTAAAAGCTTAAAACAAGTGGCTCTACTGTATCCATCTAAACATATACATTATAAAACAACATTTTTGTTAAGTATCTATTCATCTGCATCTTTCTACACCACTGTGCATGGATATCAGATCTTTTTGTAAAATTGTTGGTCTGCCAGAAAAGCAAGGTTGAAAAAGGACATGCAGAGTACCGGAAGAACTCCTGAGTTTATGTTGGCTGTATATATTCCAAATTCTTAATTTTACTTGTATGTTGCTCGATTTATTATTAATTTTAAAGAATTTTAATAGAAAACTGTTGGAGTATGAAAATGAGTATTTTTATATCGATAAAATTAAAGAGTTTGAGCATGTATATCTACTCTACTTATTACCGATTGGTTTTGGGTTGGAGCCTCGTTTGAGTTTATATGCATGATTATTTTTTCATGGCTTACTTAACGTAAAAAGTTTAATATGATATCAGAGCGGGTTGCTCGATCGTGATTCGCAACTGTCTCCGTTTGATTAAAATCGTGTGCACATATTGAGCCTTGTTTTTGTAGCCCACGCATGAGAGGGGTTTAAGCATGTATATAAGTTTATGAGTTACTCCATCAATTATTAATTGATTTTGAGTTGGAATCTCATTTAATCTTATATGCATGACTCTTCTTTTATGATCCACTTGATATAAAAAATTTAACAGAAACTTAGTGGTTTTTCTACTACTTGATTAAGTGCGTAGTTTTTTCTTCATCTTCTTGCTGAGTAGTCGCAGTCTTAGATATAGACATGGCCATGGAAGTCAATTGCATCAACTGTGTTTTAATAGTAGTACTAATATAAACTGAGTAGTTGCTTAGAAAAAAATGAAGAAAGGAACCAAAAAAAAAAAAAAAACTCAGAGTTATGACGTCAACTTCGTATGCACGTATAACAGTTGTTGTAGGCGTGAGGTGCAAATGATGTCTTGCTGTTTTCACAGCTAGCTGTGTCTTGAGGTACAGGGTGTCATATAATTATTAATAAAAAAATATTTATAGTGAGCTCCAATTGTTTTCAAGTGATTTTACACTTATTTTATTTAAGTAAGGTATCGAGTTTGAGTATTATAAATAGAAAAAAATATGTAATAGAAGAGCTCTATATCTTATTGGGTTAACAGTAGCTCTACTCCATTAAAAGGAAGATCCAATACCCAAAAAAAGAGATGATACTAGTTTCTTGAAATCTTGCTTCAATGTTTCGTAAGTCCCAGTGTCGCACAATTCGCAAATGGGTTCGCCAAAGATTAGTAAGGCCCTGTTCTTTTCGTTGGTAAATTCAAATTTACCAACCTCAACCAATTTCAACACACGTCAACCTATTTCATGAACTTCAATAAAAAAAATATACACTTGAACCCACTTCTCACTATTTTAACCAACCTTTACCCATCAAACAAAAAATAATTTGACCCACTTCAACTAATTTCAACATACTTCAATCAATTTCAGCATACTTGAACAAATTTCAACCGACTTCAACAAAAAAATATCCACTTTAATCTACTTCAAGCCACTTCAATCAATCTCAACTAACTTCACCCATTTATCAATCCATATTTCTTTGGTCTTTTCCAATTTACTAACTTTAACTAATGTCAACCCATTTCAACATATTTCAAGCAACTTCAATAAAAAATACCAACTTTAACTAACTTCAATAAACTTCAACCAACTTCAGTCAACTTCAATAAAAAAATACCAACTTCAACTAATTTTAACCAACTTCAACCCACCTCCTTCAAAATTTTATTTTCACTATTTTAACCAATTTTAACCTATCATATAAAAATATACCAACTTCAATCAATTTCGATCGGTTTCAACCAACTTCAATTCACTTCAATATACTTTAACATACTTCAATAAAAAATATCAACTTTAACTTACTTTAATTTATTTTAACCTACCTCAAATAATTTTATTATTTTATTAACTTTAATTTACCAATGAAAATAACATGCTCTAACTACCTTACCAACGTTTGAAATAAAATGGAACGGAGAAAAGTTTTCCAAAGCTTTGTTGGAGAAATTTGGATGCTAATAATTACCCTTTTCTGTAATTATATCCGAGACGGGCAATCCACTGTGTATTTTCGAGTTGTAAAAGCGTAGAGGATGCTCCCAAAACTAGAAGGGTCTCGAGAGAAGAGCATATGCTTGAGTTGGACCAACATAGGGTCGGTGTATACTAGGCAAACTAGCATCTGCAATAGCGACAATCTCAGTCTATTTTTATCTGTTTTACATCATTAAATTTATAATTAAAAAATCAAATTTCAATTGGTGCTGCAAAGGTACCATAACAAGGATGACAGTTTTGAGACTATATGTAAACATATTTTTATTGACAGTTTGTACAAGTAGCTAAATAGAATCCACTTTTGTGCATAATTTTGTCCACATTTGAACCCAAATCTTAGACTTTCAATATTAAAAGTGAGAATACACAATAAGAGGATCTGTTTGTAAGAGAAAATATGGGTTTGTGAGATCAGTGGAAGAGACCTATACGCTAGTTCTAGGGATTAAATTGTCATGCAATTTGCTGGTGTGCCTGTAGCCATTTCTTCTTTTAAATGTAGTCAATTTATGTGTTGCTATTAAGGGTCTGTTCTTTTCGTAGTTTAATGGATCCAACTCACTCATTCTCACTCCCACCCATTCCTTCCTCCCTTTCCCACATCTTCTCACATTTTAAAAATATACCACTCCTTTCCACTTCTTCCCATTCTCACCCACTTTTACTCACTCCTTCACGCTCCTACGTATAACTATTATTTTTCATATTTTGAAAATTTTTATAATTTATGTAATTGTATATACGAATAGTCTGATAACAATTTTGAAAAGTTTTATTTATTTTTCGGATGTTAAGAAAATATTTGTTAGTCGTGCCGAAAATTATAGATGACATAATTTTTGTTATATATGTTGAAGAAATAATACTTTTTCTGCTTTGTTAAGCAAGTGTTAGTTTTTTGTGACTGGTAGATATTTTGGGTTTGATTTTGTATATGGAAGAGATTTTTTTTTTTTTTGTGCGTTGGTTACGAAATATTTATTATAAGTCACCAAAGCGTGGATGGTTGTTACCGTATGTATAACAGATTTATTTTTCGTTCATCGTAATTTGGGGCCAAATTTGCAGATGTTTTTTCCGACATAATGAAGGAATGTGTAAATTTTTTTCTCGTTGTTTGTAATTCGTGACAGGCAATGCAGATGTATTGTACATATAATTTGAGCAGATTTTTTTTTCCGTGTGCGTTAATAACAAAATATTAGAAGTTTTTCACACAAATCGCAGATGATTGTTTTCCGTGTGCCAAGGGCCTGTTCTTTTCGTTGAAAAATATGAGTTGATATGAGTGAAGTTGGTTGAGATTAGTAGAAGTGGATTAAAGTGGGTTGAAGTGGGTATCTTTTGTTAAAGTGGGTTGAAGTAAGTTGAAGTAAGTTGAAGTAAGTTGAAATGAATATTTTTTTATTGATGTAAGTTAAAATTGGTTGAAATTGATTCAATTTTTTTCACATAATGGGTAGAAGTTGGTTGAAGTAGATTACATTACAAAAAATAAAATACGTAACTTACATCAACTCTCCTACTTCATTTAACTCCTTCCCACTCATTCTCATTTCTTCCCACTCTTCCTCCTCTTTCCCACACATTTAAAAAAATATCACTCATACCCACTCCCACTCACTCCTTCCCCCTTTCCCACTCTCACCCATCCTACACCTGCAATTTTCCAACGAAAAGAATAGGGCCTAAGTTGCGGTCTTCTCCCTATTGCTGTGGAGGGGCTTTCCTCATAAAATATGTAATAGTTCGCTTAATGTGTACGCGTCTCAAATTAGTTGTTAGATTTATCGGTGTTTAAAACTGGTTAATAGGAAATTCGATTAGTTGAAAATTGGTTAATCGAAAATTTGATTCGGACAAATGCTGAATTGAAAATTGAACTGAAACTTTTGGTTAACTGAATTTTTCAGTTCGATAAAAATATGAACTGTAACTGAATCGAAAAAAATCTATTAATCGATTTTTTGATTTGATTAACCAGATGTTTGGTTTGATACTTTGATTACCAGTTAATCGTTAATTTTTACTTTTTTAATGTAATTTAGTTATTTAAGACACTAAAATATTAATTTACACAGTGTTGTATGTTTAGTTTTATATTTTTATAATTATGAATTGTATATTTAGTCTTATATTTTTATAATTATGAAATCTATACCTGACTAATACACCATTTAATATTTTATTCGAGTTAACCATCCGGTTAACTAAATTTCAAATGGCTGAACTGAAACTAAAACTAAAACCGCAAAATTTTTTCAGTTCGGTTAGTCAAGTTGAATTTTTTTTGGCTCACCACCCTTGCAACACTTTTGTTTCCAATAAGCAATACTAAACCCGATAATAGTAAGCTCATGAACGCAATCGATAGGTGATTAAGAATTTAAGCTGGAGTATTTTTTAGAGAAAATATTAGTAAAAATAAAAGTCTAAATTATGTCGAGATCATCTTGCTTCCCATTTAAAAATTAAATTGTGCTCGAGTTATATAAATTCACCTACTGACAAAGTTGTTATTGGAGTCGGCATTAAGATCTATCCAATGGTGAGTATTATTTTGGTCTCCAATACATGGGTTGGAATGTTGGATCCAAATCTAAGGTCCGATTCTTTTTATTGGTAAATTTCAATTTATCAACCTTAACCCACCCACTCCGGCCCTGGCCCACTTCACCAACTTCAGTAAAAAATATCTACTTTAATCAATTTCAATCTACTTTAACCTATTTCAATTAACTTTAACCCGCTTCCCACTATTTTAAATAATTTATACCTATTATAAAAAAACTTTAACCAATTTCAATAAAAAAATACTAACTTTAGACTACTTTAACCATTTTTATTAATTTCAACTAACTTCACTTATTTATTAATTTGTATTTTCTAACGGAAACAAAATACCCTAAATCAAAATTCTTCTTAGAAAAGCCCTTTCCGCCCTTTTTTTTGGTAGTTTGGAGAGAAGAACATCAATGGGGATTCTCAGTAGTTGAGATTCGCATATTATTAAGTTTGCTTTTTGACTCTTTAATAGGATAAGGACTGACATTGTCATGATGGCCCACTAGGCTACCACATATATTAATGATTAATTAATTAATTTCAAATTTAATTAATTTAACCTACTTTAATTCAATTTGTCATGATGGCTTATTAGGCTATCACACATATCAATCTTAACTAATTTCAACTCATTACAACCCAGTTCAATAACTTCAATAAAAAATATTCAGTTTAACCGATTTCAATCTATTTTAACATACTTCAACTAATTTCAATCTATTTCTCACTATTTTAACTAACTTCTGCCTACCATTAAAAAAAAATTCAACTAATTTCAACTAATTTAAAAAAATATCTTCTTTAACCTACTTCAATCACTTCTATTAATTTCAACCAATTTTACTCATTTAACAATCTATATTCTCCAATAAAAAAAACATGCATTAAATCAAAAATTCTTCTTAGAAAAGCCCTTTCCATCCTCTTTTTTGGCAGTTTGAAGAGAAGGAACATCAATGGGGATTCTTGTAGTTGAGATTCGCATATTATTAATTAAGTTTGATTTTTGACTTTTCCCTAGAACAAGGACTGACATTGTCATACTGGCCTACTAGGCTACTACATATATTAATGATTAATTAATTAATTTCCAGGATGAAGAACTTATAATAGTGTTTTCTTTTAGGGGTCCTATCAAAAATATACCAATGCAATTAATGCTCCTAATTAACCATTCCTAGTTGCCCATTAAACCTTTCATCACCATTAATTATAGGTTGAGATTGAAGCCCATGTTTATCAACTTATGTCATCCCTCAAAAAAGTACGTATTGATCATTTGTGAAAGTTGAAACTATGCCTCTTCTTTTCGTGGTTAAATCTCATTTTATCAACATCAATCAATATCAACCTACTTCAACTGACTTTAACCTACTTCTATCAACTTTAATAAAAAAAATTTCAACTTTAATCCACTTCAATTAATTTCAACGAACTTCAACTCACTTCAACTAACATCAACCCACCTCTTTCAAATTTTCACATTTTATAAATTATCATGTGAAAATTATGTTTTCAACAAAAACAATACCATGCAGTAGCTTTTTTTTCTTTTTTGTGGTGGCGAATTGAAGTAGTAATTTGTAAATTATCATGTAAAAATTACATGTATAAAAACTACCTCAATAGATACATTAAAACATGTCATAAATGATTTTTTTAATGCAAAAAGGCATAAATAATTCAAAAGTTGTTAGCAACACTTCTTAAATTATTTCCACTTTTACATTAGTCAATTTCTGCCCATCATATCAATAAAAATTTATCAACTTCTTTCAACTTCAATCCACTTCAATCTACTTCAATCAATTCAATCTACTTTAATAAAAAAATACAAACTTCAACCCATTTCAACCCACTTATATCAATTTCATCCGTTCATCAAGTCTTATTTCTCAACGAAAAGAAAAGACCTGTGTCGTTAGGTTATATTATGTGGTAAGCCATTTAAAGATTTGGTCAAATTATTTGCTTCATGAATAAGGTTAGTGAATAGCAAAGTAACATCTTAACTCGATAGTATATTCATAAATTTTAAAGAATGACATTTCCTTTAGATGTTTTTTTGGGGACTTTCATTAGTATACATTGTTTATACATTTCGATCAGTATAAGAGAATGATTCTTAGACGAAATTCATACAACCTTTAATTTGGGATTTAAGTAACAACTGTCGTTTACACTTTGTTACTTTTGAGATATAACTAGGGAATAAAAGAGTGCAACGTTTATAAACATAAATACATAGTAGCTTGGTATTGCGAAATTTTAAGAGATGGATAATTTAATCTTTTATTTGGCAAGACATTTCAGAAATTATGTCTTGACCCCACCCCAAAATGGGATGCTTTTACAACAATCCATTTTAATTCGTTTCTTTGTTATATAAAGAAACTATGCTAACATCTTTTAATGGTCTTAATCCTACTATTTGATTATGGGAACTTCGTTGATGTTGTTATTAATATAATGCATAGAGTACATAACTCAAATAGTAAAACAATGGTTAGATTATGAAAAGATCAACCGTTGTGGTCCAAATAATTTGAAGATTGTCAAAAAATTGAAGAGAGTTAAATTACAAATTTATTACAACCTTAGAATAGTAAATTATTACCTCCATTAATTAGCCATTTTGCTCCCTTGAGTTCGATCTTGGGGGTAGGCGGAGCGATTTTCTTACCTTTGTATGAGGAAATTGTATGGACTAATAATCATCGGCTTTGATAACATCCCTTTTTCTTGACCTGTTATGATCCATTGATTTACATTAAAATAAAAACCCAACAAATTGAGCTGCTTATCCTTAGAAAGAACAAAAACTAAAGTGTCAAATTATTTCATCATTATTTAGTGATGGATGTGCAACCGTAATTATGATAATAAATTTAACCAACCAATTAATGTACATAGATCGCCACCGACGCACTCATGTTGATAGTCAAGACAAACAAGCATTAATAATTGGTTCATACTGACACCGACGTGTTCAATTTAGTCACTACGACTGGTTGCATTCATGCAGCAATCACCGCTCGACTGACAATACTCGATACTTACAAATACATCTCGTGTTTTCAACGACTTATTTTGTTGGAAGAATAAAATTATATTCTCTGTGATTTATTTAGTTCAATTTAGAATAAATTTAATAAATAGGTTTAAAATAAGTTCAAAATAAATTCAGCAAATAACTTTATAATAAGTTCAAAATAATTTCACTAAATAAGTTCAAAATAAACTTAGCAAAAAGTTCAGAATAAATTCAATTCAAAATAAAGTTAAGGCAAAATAAGTTAAAGAAAACAGAACTTAAGTTCAGATAAGTTCAGTTCAAAATAAATTTGATAAATAGGTTCAGTAAATAAGTTTAGACCAAGTTCAGCAAATAAGTTTATAAATATGTTCTTAATAAGTTCAAAATAAATTCAGAATAAGTTCAGATAAGTTCAATTCAAAATAAAATCAGACCAAATAAATCGAAGAGAACAAGACCTATACATATAAATATTGATAAAAAAATTACAATAATATTAAATAATAAATAATAATGATGCCGATAAAATAAGATAAAAGTGTCTTCACATCCATATACCGGTATCTTTCCTTCCCTCTCTCACCTATATATTTTCCTCCTCGATCATTTCTTGAGCTGCTAATTGGGTGATTAATTAAGGGGGGAATTAGTGAGCTTGATTAAGCTAATTAAGGATGGATGAAGAAGAAGGGAGGATTACTGCACATGAGAGAAGCAGACTGATTATTAATAATCCAGTGATGGATCCACCAACGAAGAAAACAGTAGATTTGAAGCTGGTGTTGATGATCTCTTCAGTTGTGGTTTCATTTGTTCTTCTTTGTCTTGCTTCCAACAGCACCATTGGCCTGTTCTTGAGCAACTCGTCCACTTTCTACTCTTTGAATCCAACTGCTGCTTCTCAGCTTCCTCCAGTTGAGCAGGATGACCTGGTCAGTTTCTTCATCTGATTACTTTCTGTGTCGTTTGAACAGCTGATAATTGTTTGACTAACTGTGTCGTTTGAATAACCGATAGCCATTTTTCGCAAGTAAAATTTAGAATAGCCTAATACTTACTAACATAATTCGTAAGATATTTAAAAGCTATTTTTTCTGATGACATTGTTATGCATTATTCTATAAAGAAGTCGTTTGAATGGCTAATAATCAACTGTTTGAGTATGTGCGTTATTTGAGTGACGAGTTAGCCATTGTCAGTGAATAAGTAAAGATGACTTTAGGCTCCAACTCGTTTCTACCTAAAATTCGCAATACCCCAATTTTAAATTTCAAAGATTGTTGTGGAAGATAACATTATAGTTTGTTACCAATTCATAAGGGGAAGGATTGCATTTTATAGCAGCTTTTTTTTTTTTTTTTGGGGGGGGTGGGGGGTGTGGGGGGATAAAATGGCCTCATTTCATCAGCCAATCCATTAACGAAGAGCTCCCAGATAGGCCCCTCTTCTAGCAGCCGGTTTGGTTGACCGTTTGACCAAAAAGGCCAAAAAAAAAAAAAAACAAACACATTGCCACCAAAAATATTTTATTATTTTTTTAATGGATTTTGAAAAGGTGTGATGCTAATGCACATGTATAAAGCTAAGCAGAGCACTGGTGGGCAAAATTATGATAATATTGTTTTATTTGATAATTTTTTTTTTTTGGAACGTCAAAAAATTTGTGATAGTTTGGTTGGTGGACAACGGTAGGTGTATATAAAATAATTAGAGCAATTTACTAGATCCAGCGTGAGATTCTTTACCACTGGAAAAATGGGTTAGAAATGGCTGCGCTGGTACGTATATGAATATTATATGAGCATCATATTAGAATTTGGCTCACCAAATTAAAAAAAAAAAAATTGAAATCTAGAATCACTGACACTCCTACCACCCTCTTTCGGTAGATTAGTGTCGGATAGATTTAGTAGCTAAAGGTTGTGTAGAATTTTAATAAATATCATACTCAAACAAATTTATAAATAAAATAATAAAATAAATCTTTTGATAACCGAGATTATTTTGAATCTCGATCACTATTTCATGATGCAGTTTTCAATTAGAAGATTTACAAATCTTTTATGATCGTCCTCCGAAAAGTTTACTCTCTTCATCTTTCAATAAGTTATATTGGTATATTTTAGTAATCTTATTATTAAAATACAAGATTAATTTGTTAATTGAAGACTGTCTAGGACCTTAATAAGCATTATATTTAAACAAATTCATATGTAAAACAACAAATTAAAATAAACTTCGTGATAGCTAATTGATACTCTTTTAGACGCTTCTCTTCCATTTAATCATTACTTTACAATGTAATTAACCTTTAATTAGAAGATCTACAAATCTTGTATAGACTGTCCCAGAAAGATTTACTCTGTCCATCTCTGAATTAATTGTACTCCTTTTTATTTTGATTTGTCTATTATCATCGTCCTACTCTCTATTTAATCATCTGGTTTAATATGATTATTCACTTTTACCATTAATTAAGATTCAATGGATAATTTAAGTATGCATGAGCACTCAGTTCCATGTAAAACATAATAAGTAATTTTGGAAAAATACCAACCATTTTCATAGCATTTTTATCTTACTTAATGTAAGAGGCAAAGAAAGTGAGTGTTGTCTCATTAGAGGTGGGCAATGGACCAGGTCCGATCGGGTTAGGGTCGGTCCGTTTACAAAATGAATCGGGTCGGGTCATTAATCAATTGGGCTGGGTCGGACCTTTTGTGTAAATAAACGAATTAGGTCGGGTCGGCCCATGGGCGGCTCACTCTTGGCACGTTTAAAAATTGAACAAACTTGCACAAAAAAAATGTGTAGAATAATTATTATTATGTATAAAGTATTGGTAATAAACTTGACTAATTGTAATATGTAAATTAGTGTGTCAAGTAGATTGCAAAAAATAATGGGTCACTAAACGAGTCGTTAATGGGTCAACCCAGTCCAACCCGTTAATGTGTCTTAATGAGCCGACCCACTATTGACCTGCCCCATTATTGACCCGACCCTTTATTGGCCCTATTTTAAATGGGCCGACCCGCTTGATCCAATCGGTACCCGACCTGTTTCCCACTCCTATGTCTCACATTGATAAAATTCAAAGAATATGATAGTAGGTGTTGTCCCACATTGATGAAACTAAAGGGCTTGAGTATGTATATAAGTTTGTGAGTTACTCCACCTATTGCCAATTATATTGATTTTGAGTTGGAACCTTATTTGAACTTGCATACATGACTTGTTTGTTGAAAGTCCAATTTATATATAAAAAATTTAACAATATATAGTAGTCAAAATTTTAAAAATTGATATGATGTGCATTGTACATCAATATTACAAATTTACAATCAATTAACATTTTAATCCCACACAAATAGAATGCCATAAAAATAAACTCATAAGAAGTACTCTAAGAACACGAAACAAACAATGATTACCACTTATTAGAAAGGACAACAAGGGACTCTTGTAAATTGAAAGAACATTTATTGAAGACAATTAATACAATATGTCCAGTGCCAATAGTACAAGCCTACAAGGTGTTGGTATTTATTTACTTACTGCATCGTTTTTTTTGGGGGGGGGGGGGTTTGCAGCCCCATAAATCCTCTATCTTCCCGAGACAATTGTGTGTATGTCGTATTTCGTTGTGTATGTCGTATTTCGTACGAACATGTGTTGAATTTTTGTGACGTTAATATCTTTTTACGGTATTTGCAGCCTAATTATAATATTAGTATTACTAATATATTTTACACTTATAAAACATTTTATGTTTCATATATGGTTTGGATTTACATGCATATACGATAATCGTGTATTACCTTGTTGCTGTTAATGTGTGGTGCGTTTCTGTCTTTTTAGTGGCTCTAGCTACATCATTACTGTTGTTATAATTACAATAATTTAAGTTGACTTTGTGACTATTGTTATTGTTATGAAATGTTTGAAACCACTAAAATAATTGCATTTAACATTAGTACTTTCATTCTTGTTTTAATATATAACAAAACTATTTTTGAAATCTCAAACCCCATAAATAATGGAGTATGTCAATTTACAATTATTAATTTTCACAAACTAAATTTAATTCTGAAATCCTTTTTTACTTTTAAAATATGTTTGAATAAAAGCGTACATTAAATGTTCATTATTATTATTATTATTATTATTTCAATTAAGAAGTAACAATTAATAATAGACAACTTGAAATCAAGGGGAAAAAAAGAAAATACTTGACCAATAATGCAATGTCAAATGTCAACCATCCAGCAACACATTCAGTTTTGTATTATACTAGGGTTATACCCTTACATTGTGAGGTTGTGAGTTAAATAATTTTTTAATATATTAGTAAGAGAATAGATTTATTTTATAAAAAAGGCAAACAATAAATTGATGTATTATATTATTTTGTTGATGCAAAAATAAAGCGAGTTTTTTTAGTTTTTTTTTTACTAATAACATAACTTTTTATTCTTAATTAATATCTAACTTATATTTTTTATTGTATTTACATCATTAAATCATATATATTTTATGATTAATTTTTATTATTAAATAATAGGAAGGTATGTGAGAAGTTACCTTATTAAATAAAATTAATATTGTATTAAATTTACATCTATCCTACATAACCTTTTCTTTTTATTTTAAATCTCATATGGCATCCTACGTTACATTAAAGTATCTTACATGGCTATTCTTTCATACGTGGCATCCTACATGGCAAGCTTACGTGTCATTCATACATGAGTTCAATTCAACTTTTAATATATATACTAGTGTTATACCCTTACGATGCAAAGACATTAGTCAATTTTTGTTTTAATATTATTATTATAAATAATTAATAAAAATATATTATTGTTAAAGTAGATTAACAATTTCATAATAACATAATTATTGTTTTCTTTTTGTTTTCATTTAAAATCACTCTAAATTGCTTTTGTTTTCATATGTATTATTGTTAAATTAGATTAACAATTCCATAATAACATAATTATTGTTTTTTTTTGCTTTTATTTAAAATCACTCTAAACTGCTCTTGTTTTCATATGATAATGATTTACCATTTACAATTTTTTTATGATTCTTGAAAACGTCAGACGTCTAATTAATTTGTGATGGATATTATTTAGTAGTTAAATGGACTATATTTCAATTTAACTTAATTGCATAAAAATTACATTACAATCTTATAGATTATTGTACATAAGATATATAAAAGGTCACTTTTCAATCATAGATGAATATTCATGTAGGCAACTAATCTAACACAACCTTTATAAATGTTGTCCTATATATTATTCATAAATTGTTTTATGTGATTAAATTATTATATGGTAATAAGTTCTTACTGATTTACAATGACCTCAAGATCTAACCTTAATAAATTAATAAGTAGTAACAACAAAATTAAGATAAAATTTGATTCTCTTATCTAATTGTATTGTTTTAATATGAAAAATAAAATGAATCAATTTGAAATTAAAAAAAAAAAATTATTGCACACCAAGTTAAATTTATGAGGACTTACTCAAAAAATAAAATAAGCTAGGACTTTAAAACCATGCAGTAAATAATTAAGTTAATAACATATAATAAAATCTAATTAATATCATTAATGTTGATCAACATATCTCAACTAATATCCACCAATTACAACTTGCTAATTTATTGTTTTATGCCACATCAGTATGCCACATGTCATTCATACATGATTTGTATCCAACTTTTAATATATATATATATATATATATATATATATATATATATATATATATATATATATATATGTATATATGAATATATGATGGGTGTGTACATTTGAATCATCCAGATCCACGACGAGTACTATGAATTGAGAAAGGCACTAAAGGCGGCAGCAACAAAGGAGAACACAGTGAACTAACAACATTGAACGAGGCATGGGCAAAACCAAACAGCACATTTGATCTTTTCCTGAGAGTTTCAGAAATGGAAACAATACTGCTAGGCTTTTGAATCATCTTCTTGTCATAGCCGTCGATGAGAAGGCACATTTGAGGTGCCAAGCCTGGTCCCCTTATTGTTACCTATTCAAGAGTAATCGTTCAACGGAGATGGCTAATGAGGCCTGGTTCATGAGCCCTATTTACCTGAGATGATGTGGGGAAGACAGCCTTCTTGCAAACTGTTTTGGCCTTGGGTTATAACTTTGTTTTCAGTGTAATCATCATCAGTTCTTTTACATATTACTTAAATTCTAACATGAAGTAACGGATCGTTCAAATTGACTAGATTGATAATAACATACTTTTTTCCTCTCAGGACACGGATATCATGTGGTTTCGCAATCCATTTCCACATTTCGATCGTAATGTGATTTTCAAACCTCATGTGATCAATTCAACGGCAATCCCACGACTTAAACAACTACCCTAACAATGGGTTCAGTTTCGTCAGATCCACCATCGGACCATCGAGTTCTACAAATATTGGGTATCTTCGAGATGGACATATCCAGGTGTGCATGAACAAGATGTCTTCAACAAAATAAAGCATGACCCATATACCAAGGAAATTGGGTTGACATTTAGGTTTTTAGACACCGACTATTTTGGTGGGTTTTTGCTCGCCAAGCAAAGATTTCAACAGGTTTGCACAATGCATGCTAATTGCTGTGTGGGATGGACTGGAAAATTACTGATCTAAAGATCATCCTTGAGGATTGGAAAAGGTATCTATCTTCGCCTACAAATCAAACAATGTCTTTTCACTGGAGGGCTCCATACAAATGTCCTAAGATGTTATGATTTCTGTTTAGAAATTTTAATTTGTATATTGATTGATTAAAATTCTTCTATATTGTGGATGAAAATCTTTTTTCTTTTCCCTTCTTTCCCTCTTAGTCTAGTTATCAAATACAAAGAGTTGTTTTAAAAAAAAAGAAAGAAGGTTTTGGATATGAAATTTGATGTATTTAGGGACATGAATAATACCAGTTATTTACATCATAATATTATCGATATTACTTACATCTTGTCATACATTGTCACTCATTCATACATCTATTGTCCAAGAAATATATTTCCTTTCTTGACGAGGTCTGCTTTTCCAACTTGATTAGAGTCTTATATGTTGGAAATATGCAAGATGTAAACAAACAATTTGTGGAGGAATTACAAAGGCTTGAGGCGTGAATAACACTTCTTTAAGGTGTTATTTACCCTATCTCACAAATTGCTCTTGATTTCAGCAAAGACACTCCCAGGATACAATAAGCCTTTTGTGAATTTTTTTGAAGAGCAAAATCAGATAAATTTCCTTTGTTTCTTAAATATATATACTGCTACTGTCAACCAATGTGTCTATCCGATTTCAACTGATAAAATTGGATAAGCACATTCGGTTTATGACACATTTACTTCAGATAAAGGCAAAAAACACAACACCACGGACCGTGGTATGTACCACGGTCCAACCATGGTGTCAGAAGACAAAATTTATTGTTTGACAACTGTTTTCTGATCAAAAAATAAGTGCCACAAGGAATCAAACCTGGGACCAATAGGCGTCCAGAGAGACAAGCATATACTTTAGTAACCATGTGGGCTATTTATATTTTCTAATATTTTCCTTGTGTACAAGGACCATATGATTAAGACAAAGTTTAATCAAGCCTAACTTGGACCCAAATGTGAAGCACTTATTTGATGCCCACTTATCCAAAATTATGTCTCATGAATACAAATTGTCCAATGTTATATGTTAAAAAACCATCTCAACTAAAAGTTTTAAACTGATATGTGAAGGTTCAGGAATAGGTTTATGCTCTTAAACAAGCTCCCTCACGTGAGTGCCCTTTGAACTTGAAGCGTGAATGCTGCAAAGACTCCGTCATACCTTAGGAAATAAAATGAGGGCCGTTGAGATTCAAACTTGAGAGTTCTCTCGCTCAGAAAGGCTCTAATGCTATGTTCAAGAACCACCTCAATAAAAAACTTAAGCTAATAGGTGAAGATTCAATTATTGTTTATACTTTAACACTACAAACAACAATATAAAACTCATTCTTTCACATAACCTACACTAGTTTTCTAAATACAGAGAAGTGATCTTGTTTTATTATCTAATGTACAACACTAAAAGAGGGTAATGTATTGAGATCGGTTTCTTTGACCCATAATAATCAATCTTGTAAGGTACGTTGATGGCCCAAGAAACAATTCCCAGGAAACAGTTTGGAATTGTTCGTAAAAATGCTGAATATTCGTATACAAAAGTTTTGAAAAATATCCATGAAAAATGCAAAAAAAATTTGGCCTTTTTTTTTTTTTTTTTTTTGGGGGGGATCAAATTTGGCACTATTTTGCATATAAAACATTAATGTGCGTTTTTCATGGAAATAAAAGCGTTACAAAGAATCTTGCAAATTACCAACAGTTACTATTTACTAGAAGAAACGTTGCAAGTATTTACGTCGTAGTAATTCAAAATTACTGTATCAAAAAAAATCAAACTTACGAATTAAGCCTCAAAACCATCACAAACGTATGAAGGCTTGGTGAAAAATCATTTAATAATAAAAAAAATATTATAATTAATGCGGTTTGAAATGAAACAAAGACATATGTGATAAATAATAAAGAATAAATAATTTTAAATCTTGATAAAATACAATAAGGAAAATTTTTAATAAACCATGGAGACCCTAAGTACACAAAGATGATTAAATTTTAGAATAGATCATAAAAATCAAAAAATGTATAATATGCATAGTTTTTTGTAGTGTCACATCATTCTCATTTTGACAAGATATATTTGAACACACAATCTTGATTGTATATACATAGAATAATTCACACAATTTCTCTGTTACAAAAATTTCAATTGAATTTTCGTATATGGGTACAGATCAGGATTTTTTTACACTTATTTCAATTGAATTTTCGTATTTGGGTACAGATCAGAAATAAAAATGTAATCCTAAAGAAAATGCATTAAATAATCATCTTATTTGATGCTTTAGATGTAAGTTTAGTTTTTTTTAAAAAACATTTTGCCATAGAATAAAATCTCCTAACCTCCAAATGCCTATCTTTTTCTTCTTGATCTCTCACCTAAATACGTTCCTTGTCATATCATCATCTGAAAATTGCAAGTACAGACTGACCAACAAAATGATGAACAACCCACCAGCAAAAACAACGAAAGCATTGGAATCTAAGAAGGTGGTGATGTTTTCAGCCGTTGCTGTTTATTTCCTAGTCCTTCATTTAGCTTCCCACTTCTACTTTGGCCAGTTTTCAAGGTTCTCCTCTCGTTCTGATCTTCCTTATCATGACTTTGTGAGTTTCTTCGATCATCTAATTGCTTTTTACACATTATCTTTCTTTTCTGATAATTAGTATACCTGTAAAAACAGGTCATGCGACTAGGTCAAAAGTACGCTTTTTACATGTCATTACACTCACATTACTTAATTAATTGCATCACTACATCTACTTTTTGCCCCCTCTTTTCGGTCATCATAGATTCAGTGAGTATTTGATCTGACAATGTAATACGTGCTTGAAACGTGATAAATATCCAATGCACACAATATAGGGTTAAATCGATAGTAGTAACAACATTGCATTATGATCCTTTTAAAAGTGGTCTTTCTAAGTCTACATATGAGCGCTTCATGGGCTATTTTAGGTAACATTCATGTAATTAAATATCGATGTTACCATGCAAAAGTTTTGCTTTCTTTTTTGGCATCCCATTCTTTCTTGAAGAAAGCCAGAGAAGTCTTGGAAAGCTCTTGTCATTTTGTACTTCTTGTGTGCGCTTTTTCAACTTCTATATTTATTATCAGCATGATTCGACATATCTTAATCTTTCTAGGTCCATGACCAATATTATGAACTGAGAAAGGCATTAAAGGCGGCAGCGACAAAGGAAAACACAGTGATACTAACAACACTGAATAGGGCATGGGCAGAGCCAAATAACGTATTTGATCTCTTCCTTGAGAGCTTTAGAATTGGGATCAACACTACTAGGCTTTTGAATCATGTTCTTGTAATTGCAGTCGACGACAAGGCGTATTTAAGGTGCCAAGCCTTGGTTCCCCATTGTTATCTTTTTAACAGCAATCACTCAACTCAGATGGCTCATGAGGCTGGCTTCATGATCATGAGCCCTATCTACCTTGAAATGATGTGGGATAGACTTGCCTTCTTGCAGACTATTTTGACATTGGGTTATAATTTTGTTTTCACTGTAATTAAGTTATCTAATCTCTTACTTTTTTCTTTTTTGGTGTTTAATTTTAATTATTTATCTTCTAATTAGATGTTAGAGAAGCTATTAGATGAGTTCCTATTAGACTATGTTGAATATAACAGAGTATTTCTATAGATAAGGGAGGAGGATCGATCATTACGTTTACTTTGACACTAATTCTAACAAGAAAACTAGAAAATTATTGAATTCTAAATTCCATCTGATCAGGATCTCATAGTAAAAGATCACTTGAGAATCGAGATTCATTCAAATGGATGCCTTAAAACCTATCTAATCTAATTCTAGTCTATAATAACCAACAGTTCAACATTTTCAAGGTTCTATTTTTGGGAAGAAGAGAGGCATTAGTGGTATTTAAGAGGCCGGGAACTCACCACCTACTACTCTTTGGAAACGGAGATTGTCCAAGGTTGGACAAAACGTTACGATGCTAAGTTATGAGCTGTGCCTGTACACTTGAAGCACACAACCATTGACTGTGTAATTAGGGCATTTTTATCAAGAAATTGTAATTTAAATATTGCTAAGTGTGATTTCCACAAGGGAGACGTGAGATCAATCCCTATTCTCGACATTTTTCTTGGTTGTGGAAGATTTGCAGGGTATGTGCCTCTAGGACCAGGTATTATGAGATTGGCCCATCCCTCTACCTATACAAGACTCGTTGGGCTGCTCTGTATATAGGCTCAATGAGTTGTTTAATATTATAAATATATTAATGAAAATTGCATTAATTAAACGGTAATATGATATGACTCAATGACATTGAAAGTTTCACAATAAAAATAAGAGTCTTAAAGATAGTTAGAATAAATCAATTAAAAATAACTGGTACACAATCGGCACAATTTTTATTGGAGCAAATCTATTATTTGCAATTGCACTTTTTACTTCTAAAAAGGCAAAAACTGTTGTTAGAAATAAAATCAAATTAAGTAGTTTGATCCAAATATGTAATAGTGAGGGAGATAGGTAACATTAGTGCCAAGACCAACTTTTATCCTTTATCATAGAAAAAGCATTGGGCTTCATTTTGATAGCATTCCACATTAATGGATGTATTGCATGGAAAATGATAGAAGACTGAAATTGGGTTCAATTTCTGTTCCATTCAACAAAACAACTTGCCTTTTAGCTTCACATACAAGTTTTTGATGTGACAATAATATAATGTTTAGCTGGGTGTAATGTACGTAATGTAATCTACTTTATAATTTAATCATGATTACAAAGTTTTGTGACAATCATGATTACAAGATATTCTTGTGATAATAATATTCACATACAATTAAATACGGTAAGGTAAACACAACTACAGAATTGCTTACATTACGAGGATAATTTCATCCAACGTAACCAAATATGCAATAAGTGTTTTCTTTTAGATAAAACAGAAAGGATTTATTCGAAACCGTGCAATCTATTATGCATATTTAAATTGTGATATGAAATCTAGATATTGACTTTACTAATAGTAGTGCATTTGCGTCTTTCAGGGCACTGATGTCATGTGGTTTCGAGATCCATTTCCACATTTTGATCCTGATTCGGATTTCCAAACCTCATGTGATATATTTAGTGGTAGAGCCTTTGACGTGCATCATGACTCCCCCAACAATGGATTTGTTTTTGTGACATCCAATAATCGAACCATCGAATTTTACAAACTATGGATATCTTCAAGGTTGAAATATCCGGGCATGTGCCAGCAGGAAGTCTTCCTTAAGATGATACACCGGGCACATACTAATTAAGAAGATTGGGTTGAAAATTAGGTTCTTGGATACAGACTATTTTGGTGGATTTTGCACACCAAGCAAAGATTTCAACAAGGTTTGCACAATGCATGCTTATTGTTGTTTCAAATTGCACCAAAAAATTCCTGACCTAAATACCATCCTTGAAGAGTGGAAGAGTTATGTGAATACATCTTTGACAACAAATCAAATAATTAATGTCATTTCACGGGAGAGCCCCAGACAAATGTCGTATGTGATATATCATATATATGATCACTAGAGAGATTTTGCAAATTGATTTAAAAATATCTTGTACTCCCCAGATCAAGGTCCCATCGACACATTAGAAAGTTAGATATATTAAGGATCGATAGTAGAGATCTTTGCTAAAAGAAGGGTCAACTTATGTATTAATAATGTATTTTAATTCAGAAAGTTCATGCATCACATTGTTGATAGTATGTATTAATTTGATGGCTACATTTTATTCTTCTATTACTTAATTTTCAAAGAAGAAATTACAATTAATTTCAAAGGTGATTAAAATGAATTAGGGATTCGTATAATCAAATTATAGAAATTTATCAGGATTGAGCTTGACTAATTAAGAACCTGTTGCTGCAAATCTTTAGTCTTTTGATGCCTCTCTAGTCTCTATCATAGAGATGGGAGCCCTCCCCTTCTTCTTTCTGCCTAACTTAGAATAACCAAGAGGGCTTAACTGCAACTCCAGTCTGAGTTTCATTTTTTAAAACTTCAGCCTGTTCATCTTGAAAAGTTTTAATTTTTAGAAATTACATTTTATTACTTCTCCAACTAATAGAACTCTAACTTGGATCACCAAATAACATATTTTGCCGTGAAGCCCACCATAAACATATTTAACTACTTTTATTATTTTGATTTTGTATTTGTATTTTATATCTATTACTTGTAAATATGTTTTTTATTTTCCAACAAATGAAATATTTATTTTTTCCTCACAAGAAAAATGTTTAAGTTTTTTAAATTTTAATTACTTAATTTTTGTTGCTTTAATATGTAATTGCCAAGCCTAAAAAGCCAGCTTCAATGGCTCAAAATTGGCCAGCGCAATTTATTTTTTTTTTAATTGGTGAGAAACACAATGTTCAATTTAATTTTTCCCAACAAAGCGCGGCGTTTTGTCGTCAACAACAACAAAAAGTTCCAATGGCTGGAGATGCCCTAATGCAAGAAATGAAGCCTTTACTAGGCTTAAGGGAGGCATAGGAAAGGTAGATGGAGAAAAGTGCCTCTGTTATACTGGGTCAAAGTGTTTTACATATATAGGCCTGTATATATATACACAAAGTGAGCAAAAGGTAAAAATGGAAAATAAAATCTTGCTCCTACCATATGTACTGATGGTGTCCCAATAATTTTAATTAAGCCAAGTAACTCTATCAAGAAACGTAATCATCGATTGTAAGTACCAATAGTTTTTTTTCTTTTTAAAAAACGAAAAAGTACGAATATTTGACAATCAACTACTTGAGAATTTCAAAGAATTCAAATTCAATGAAGAGCAAATCAATCCATCAAGCTCCAGTTGTATTTCTTTTATGGTTTAAAAAAAATCAAATTACAATTGATTATTTTGGGAAGTAATACACAAATAAAATATTCCAAATCACACAATATAGCCTTTATTGATAGAACTAGAAATATAGGATAAGAGAAAAAAAAAAAAATTTATTAGTCGCCTCACGACTACAGCGCCACGATAATACGTCACGAACCCGATTGAAGTTACTGAGAGAAACACAAACCCAACCCGATCCACACCGATTTCAACCCGAAGTTGACACAAATTTACCATTTAGCGTAAAAATATGTTATTTTTCAACTTTGAAAAAATCTAGGCTACTTTTAAGGCCAACATGAAATTGACCTATTTATTAAATGGATCGACCCGATTCGATCCATTTTCCAACTCTACTCATGACTGGATCAAAGATACATCGAAGTGCTTTTTCTTTTTCTTTTTTTTTTTTTTTAAGAAAGAGATACTCTGACTCCATTAATAATATCATTGATCATGTAAACTTGCTGCAAGATTATACAACCTGTTAGTCTTTTTTATGTTAAACAATCAGAGATCAACATGAGCCAATACATCATTCAAAACTAAAATATTAATAATAAAGATATGAAATATCAAAGTCTTATACCATGTACTAGATTAGGTAAGTTTGATATCCCTCGCACATGCAACTAAATTAGGTACCCTTTTGAATGTGAAATGGGCTTAGTGTGGGTTCCGCTTTCTCAAGCTCTGGAGAAATTCAGATGTAAGTAATTTTACCGTAACAGGTATTCCTATCTGTAAAAAAGCTGATTCAAAGCTAGATACCCACAAAAGAAAATTTTTATAAAAACATTTTTAAAAAAAGGCTTTTGTGAAAACATTACAAACAATCTTACAAAGTACCCATAGTTACCACACGAAGCATTAATTGTAAGCAAATTACTAGTAATCTAAAGTCACAACTTAACATCCATAAACGTTATAAATTTATAAAATTTGATTGAAAAAAATTAATATATAAAAAATTAAATTTTCAACACGATGAAATAAAATAGGATCTCTTCAATCAACATGTTGTATCTTCAACTTCTTCTCGCCAGCTATACATCTTCCCTGTGATTTATTCATCTGAAACACATATGTTAGCTGCTAATTGCGTAATTAAGAGATAATTAGATGCTTGACCAAGACTAATCAAGCAAGATAAAAAGAGAAACTCAGCTCGGAGGCAAACCATTTGAGATTAGAATGAAAGAAGAAGATGATGATGATCAAGTAAACAAGCCACCAACAAAAACAACAACCAAGGCCTTGGATTCAAATTAAAGGTGTTGTTGATAATTGCTGCGGTAGCTGCTTCATACTTTGCCATCCTTTATTTTAATTCCTGCGACTACTTTGATCAGTTTGTGGGGATCTCTACTTTCTACTCTTCAAACACAACAACTTTTGTGCCTCTTAAGGTTCATCCTGTGAGTTTCTTCATCTATAACTGCTCATATTTTCCCCTAGACATTTGCATTTTTATGCTTTATGCCCAACTAATAATTGAAAATATATAGGATTGCCCGATGAATTCGTTCATCTAATTAAGTGTTTTAAGAAATTAGAATAAGGTTAATTTGGTTGTTAACTTGGGGAGATGAAGGGTCAAAGATGAGGATATTGTTTAGATATAGGACAGGGTGGGTCACATTCTAAATTAAATCAAAACCTCTATTATAACTATTGTAAAAGCATACTTATTTTGTACTTGTTACATTTTTCCATGAGTCTTTCTTAAATAGTTTTTTCTATGTTCATTATGAGCATAATTCAATACAAGTGAACATTCGATGGACTATTTGTGCCAATTAGGGTTCATAATGAACTGGCGATGATTGTATACGTATAAAAGGTTTTTTTGGATTCTTAATGAATGATGACCGGCTTATATGAAAGTTTTGTCTTTTTTCCCCTTACAGCCAACCTTTCTCAAAAAAGGTAAAGAGTTTTTGAAATATCTTGACATTTTGTGCGTCTTACATTTCTCATGAAGTACTTAAAACAACCTCTGTACTGACCGTAAGTATGATTGCATATATTTGAATATTTCCAGGTCCAGAATAAGCACTATGAACTAAGAAAAGCACTAAAAGCGACAGCAACAGATGATAACACCGTAATACTAACAATATTGAACGAAGCATGGGCAGAGCCAAACGGCATATTTGACGTCTTCCTTGAGAGCTTTAGAATTGGGAAGAACACTGCTAGGCTTCTCAATCATCTTCTCGTCATAGCAGTGGATAATAAGGCATATGCACGATGCCAAGCCTTGGTCCCCCATTCTTACTTCTTAAAGGGTGGTCACTCAAGTGAGTTGGCTCATAAGGTTAAGTTTTTTAGCCACATGTTCATTCAGATGATGTGGGAAAGACTTGCGTTCTTGCAAAGTATTTTAACCTTGGGGTATAATTTTGTTTTCACTGTAAGTTGTTTCTTTCTTCTCTTTTTGTGTTTATTTGTTTGTTTCTTTGTTTGTTGGGATCTTAGTACATATGTTCTTTGGGTACTTAAAAAAGGAAGACAATTCTGACACTCTTTGAGTTCAACTTAAATGTTCTATTAAAAATGTTTAAGGAACCAATCTTGTGTAATTTTAAAATATAACGATGATATTGAGTCGAATTATTATGTAATAACCTTGAAGACACAGCTAGACTTGACTAATACCTAGGTAGCTTTGACTACCATTCTTAGCTAAATGTGTCAACTTTTGTTCTGTTGTTATGGCCAGAACATTTCTTTCTTATTTTAGTTGGTGTTATGTACTATGTAGTAGCTTATTTATGCTTCTTGTATATACGGTGATATTTAAGAGTGCTTGGATAAAAATACAATTGAACTATCTTAAAAAGTTAAAAATGCCACTAAGTTCGAGCTAATATTGGTGTCACTAAACTTGTTTATGAACTCATAGATGCCATGATGACCGGCTATAGAAGGTAAGGCATTAAAAGAAAAATCTTTTAACCTGTAAAAACCCATGTATGAGGGCTTGGACAAATTAAAAAAAAGAAAAAATGCTGAAATTTTACATATAAGACCCCCCTCTCTCTTCCCATTGGAGCATCTTCTTGATTTAGAAACCCCAACTCAAACATGCTCTCTCTCTCTCTTATCTTCTTGATTCAGAGTCCCAAACTAACACATACGTCATCTCTCTGTCCTTGCCCCACCCCCGATGTGATATTAATTTAAGCAAACCCTATATTGGGATTTACAAATAGTAGTTGATGAAGAAGAAAGAAAAGTGAGTGTGATTGTCTGGATGCATTTTGGAGTAGCAATTGATGAGCAATACATGAAGGTAAGTCTTAGCCTATTTAAAATGAAAAATAGATTTGCAAAATAGCAAATTATGGTTCTTAAAGGGTCGATTTTGTGTGAGGATTGCAATTATCAAATCAATTTTATAGCTTTGGGACTAATTTAATTAAAGTCAATAGCTCTTGCTAGGGTTTTAACATGGAACCCTAATTGCTCAATTTGAGGAGAAAGAAGAAGAGATGAAAGGAAATGTGTGAAGGGGTTATCTTATTAAAATATAAAAATGATTTTTTAGTTTTCCTTTTTCTTTCCCATGTAACACTCACAAAATTTGACAAAAAATAATTCAAAAACATATTAGAACCTACAGCAACTAGTAATATATGAACATAGTGGGTTAAATTAGTCGCACCAATTAGCTTAAGAAAAACTTGGTGGCATTTTTTATTTTTTTAGATAATTCAGTGACATTTTTATCGAAGCACTCCAAGTAGTTCGTTTTGGTTATTGTATTGTGATATAACCAATTAACTGGTAAAATTTTTTTTTTTGGGGGGGGGGGGGGACTATGTACTATGTTGAAATCTGCTGTCACATTTTAGTAAATAAAAGGTTTTCTCATGTTGAGAGGCCCCCTCCCCCAAAAAAAAGACAAGAAAAAGAAATCCAAGAGTACAGCTAAACTATCGAAACAGATTGTCTATTGTAAATAACACAGTATATTTGCTTTTACAGCACGAGTGTTAATATCAGTGTAAGAGTAACATTTCCGTCATGGAAAAACTTTATATGAAGGTGCGTATTATTTAATATAAAATAAGTTAAGTTTTGATGTAAAATTATGGATTGCTCAAAATGAATTTGACTTAAAGCAATATATTTTACTGTTTAGGACACAGATGTTGTATGATTTCGATATCCATTTTCACATTTTCATCCCGATGATGATGTTCAAATCTCAAGCGACTTCTTCAATGGCAAACCCTTTGACATGTTTAACTCTCCCAACACTGGATTCATGTTCGTTAGGTCCAACAATCGAACCATCAAGTTCTACAAATCTTGGAGATCTTCAAGATGGAAACAACCAAGTATTGTTGAGCAGCTTGTTCTCTATAGCATATTAAGACATAGCAAATACATCAAGAAAAACGGGTTGAAAGTTCCATTTTTGGATGCTGAATATTTGATGGGTTTTGTTCACCAAGCCAAGATTTGGACAAGGTTTGCACAATGCATGCTAATTGTTGCATGGGGTTAGACAAAAAAATTGCTGACCTACTTGAAGATTGGAAAAGATATGTGAATGGGTCCTTGCCAACAGATCAAACGACCCCGTTTGAATGGAGTGCCCCAGCCAAATGATGTAGGGTTAATGTTACTAGAGGCTTTTCCTCACTCAAATGTTATTCATGATTTCAAATTTATTACAAAATTATATCTAAATTGGGAAAGAAAAACTAGTTTTTGTAATTTATAAAAATTATAGAATGTTGGCTTCGTTAATTCACCTATTGGCTAAACGTTCTCGTCTGTTTTTCTTTTTTAGCATAGACATATGCATTTGGAGAAGTGCCGATAAAGTTTATGAAAAATGTCCACTTATTAAAGATACTAACACAATGACATGTTCTCTTAAAACTATTTCAAAATAGCGTTCTCAAGCTTTTAGGGTTTTGAAATAATCTTCATTTCACGATGTCAAATGTAATATTATTCAAATTGTAAATGCTGATGTAAAACTAAAAGACATAAGTCACACAGAGTTATCTACTTATCTAGTATACAATTGGCTGTCACATCAACATTTGAAGGTCAAATAATTTTGCATTCAGACAGACTGGAATGTAAAAAATAATGTGCCTGGTCACTCTTGCCTATTTTCGTGGGCCATGAGCCCATAATTGCCTTCGTCTATTGGAGCCCATTTTAATATTCTACAAGGTCCAGCCCATCACAAGAACTGACCACAAGGTGAACTTCTCCAAAATGCAGGACGCGCAATGTCACTCCACCAACCAATACGAGATATATCATGGACTGATTTTCGGTACCTAATACAAGTTGATTTAAGTGATTGAGTACTTATTCTTATTATGTAAGATTTCATGTTCCAATCTTAGAAGTTGAAAATATGTGATGCGAGAGCTCTGTCCTTTTACGGCCTAAAAAATAACTCAATTTTGATGGAATAAAGACTTAATGACCAAAAAAGGAAAAAAAAAAAAAGATTTCTAGTTAAGTTTGCTCAAGAAATTTTTAAGGTGGTATAAGAAATTGGAGTTCAACATTTGCTTTAAAGGAACTTTCTTAGATATCTTAACAGAAAAATGTTGTAGTATTGTACTATTTACAGTATGAATGACTTCATTTTTTTTTTTTTGGGGGGGGTCCATATGAGCCATAAAAGACAACATAATACAATGGAGGAAGGAAAAATCAAACCTAGGGATCCAATGTATCAAGTATCTCAGTTTTCGCCACTAGACTAAGACTTTATTGGTATGAATGACTTCATTGTTGATTAAGGTAATAACAATCATACCATGACTTCATTGCTAATTAAGGTAATGACAATCATACTATCTTAATTACGTTATGAAAGTGATGAAAGATGAATAAAGTATAAATTTAAGCACGTATTGACTATCCATAAAATTTTTATCAATTAATTTGGCTTCAATTACCATCATTTAGAGTACACAATTTTTGATAATTTGGAGGTCTATCTAGATGACTTCCATATCCACTTAATTTGCTCGTGACGTAGTGTCCAGGTTGACTTATTCTACTGGGAAAATGATACATGTTTTGATTTAAAAAATTATATTATCATGTGCTAAATTTAAAGGAAAAAAATGTGTGACTGAATAGTAAAATAACATTTGAACTTATATTATAAATTGCTCAAAATCATCTTTTTATCTATATTTTTTCACAATCATAAAAATTATATGTATGATAACTCCACGTAGATAGAGTTTGATGTTACTTATATCTATTGGTATAACTGATAAATATTAAAACTTCACAATTCATAATTAATCCTAACTATTGAAAACATAATAATTTTAAATGATATAACTTGTTAATTCTGACTGAAACAAGACATTTAAGAAATATATTAGTAGAAGACATAATTTACTCTTCTTACTGATGTGATTTCGAAACAGTTGCCTATAGATGATTCTGGTTATTTATTTCAAGACATTTGATCAGCTCCTGTTATCTACTTTTATTGTACCTTACTTTACTCGGTAAACATTTGGATGCGCTCATATAGATTTTTTGCACCAAAAGAATATCTAACATTTTGGTACTCGTTATCGTCTTTTAATGTAGATGATCGTGACGTGTGATGTGCGACGTATGTATTAGTGTAGCTTTATCTTATTGTCCGAAATTTGGATAACTGAAAAATGTAAATTTTGACTATTTTTCAGCTTAAATTGTACGGACTAAAGTAAAATATCTTTCTAAACTTCGTACACTCCGTTTCTGTAGAGTGGTAGGTAATCTATCGCTTTTAAATCTAGGATCAATTGAAACTAATATCTCTGTAATTTTATACTTCAGGGCTAAGATTGCTACATCAAACACTCCGATATCCCGTCTAGTGGCGAGATTTTTGGGATATTGAATTCAAATTTAATATGTTATTGTCTAGATGCTACGACTTCCAAATTCCAATAGTGTTATGAAGAATATTCAAATTTCAAGCGTGGCAACTAAATTAAATTCTTCTCAATTATTGGTGAACTGGCGGCTGTGTTTTTCCCAACTAGTCTTTAATTCCCAATTGCTATATTCTTCTGAGACAGGGAAACTAAACCATATATTGTCAGAGCTAAGAGAGAGAAACTAAACTTGTGTTACTCAAACTGCAAACGAATATGCCGACACTCATACTTGTTTTCATCCGCCATCAGTAATCAGGTTTTTGCGGGCAGCACAAAGGAGTAATAGAAGACTGATATTTTATATGTGGTGAGTCCATGTTAATCTTTTCAGCTTCGATTTATTATTTTGTGTATACATTAAACTCTGTAATTAGCAGCAAGACTGTTATATCTGAGTTTGTTTTTGTGTATATGTTAAACTCTGCAATTAGCGGTAAGACTGTTATATCTGACTTTACCATATGCATGCCAGAGTTAGACAAGAGTTTCGTTACGAATTGAAGTGTAAATTTTTGGCTTCTTCACCTTACTTTTTGTAGCTGAGTCTAAGCAGCTGTTTGATGCTTGCTTAGCTCCTGAATTTCATATACAATAGCCCTCACTACTAGTAGTTGTCATTCAAATGAGCGCAAGAGTTGACTTAAGCTAACTTGGTCAATTTTTAAACTAAAATTTACCAAAAACTTGCCTCCAAAAAAAAGAAATCTTTTTTATGCTGTTTGCTAAGAAAGTTTGTATACGACCCTTTTTTTTTCTTTTTTTTTTTTTAATAACAAGGGTAAACATGCCTAATCCATATTAGGCTCCTATCTCAAGGGTCACCAATGGGTCACAATGGGGCGGGAAGGGAGAAACTACTTTGGATACCAAAGCTCAAGCCAACAAAAACCCAATAACCAAGTCCAACCGGACAGGTGCACACAAAGCACAATATATACATCTTCCCCAAGTCAAACCCAAGTGGAGAGTGTGAGAGATGCAACACTTGACCATTCGGCCAAGTGCTCCTTGGTAGCTTGTATACAAGCTTAACGTATTAAGTTTGGCCTATTTGGTGATATTACTCTTGTTCTCTCTTTTTTACCCCTTAAATAAGCTGTAATTAAAGGCATCGGAGACAAATATTACCTATATAGTACGCATTAATTAAATTTAAATTTTAAAATTAATTTGAATAATTCACTGATTAACAACAACCTTAAAATTTACATGTTTAATCACTAGACTAATTATCACCTTTCATTGTCTCATAATTATAGTCATGGCCCTAGCATTTTATATGTGGCCTATATTTATGGACTGGTTGCTTTTCATTCATAGTGAGTGAATTGCCTTGTCACAATAAGAGGGGAATGGCCATGGGGAGTAGGAAGACGATAAGGAAAGAGACAACTTTGACATTAATTTCTTCTACACTTATTCATAAATTCATTTCCCTTTTTCTTTTTACTTTTCTTTTTGACTACGTGCATTTAATAGTCAACAATGATTAAAAAGTCGACTCTAGAAAATGGCCTTAAAATAAATGTATTGCAGTAAATAATTTTGACCGATTCAGCCACTAGTAACATTTGTAAAAACTAATATATGTAAAAAAGGTTTAAATTTAGTATACATATCACATCAAAACATTAATTAAAAAATGACATTTCAATGATTCAATATAATTAATCGATGTTGACTTAATCTAAGCTACAACATTTATGAATAGCACCTAATTCGTGATTTCATTTTATCTCTTTAAATGAATAACTGGAGTTAAATTACTATTGGTCTGTCAAAAATATAGTTCATCGATTATAAATTTTCTCCATTTATATGACCCAAGTTAATTAATGAGTTATGTAACTTTTCCCCGAACAACAAGTTGCTAATATCAAATCATTCTCTCCAATATCATCTCTAGCAATAGCCAATAAGCAATATAGTCTAATCATAAAATATAAACATTTTAGGTCTGCTCAAGAAAGGGCTACTATTTATTGGTTCTTTTTTAAAAAAGAAGCTCTATGCTGTTCTATCTAGCATCTATCCATCAATTATATAAGCAATAGAGTCGAATCCGCCTTTAATTTTTGTTTGGTTTTTGGGTCTATGTTTCAGTAGAGTTCAGCAATTGTTGGACCATAAAGGAGTGACTCTCTCACATTATAAATTTTCTCTGCTGACAAAATTTAAAATCGAGACCTTGTTTAAGGAGATCAAATATATATCAGACCACTTGGATGTATCGACTGTGTTGGTCTCAACATGTTGGAATGTGAAAGTGAAATTTATCCCACATTAATAATTAAAATTATAGCTACCTTTTATTAAATTGAATACATCATTAGTAATCAAAGAAACTTATGTAAAAAAATGTTCATAGTTTAATTAATGTCCCAGATTTTAATGCTAAAATAAAGCCATCCATCACTGCAATGCCATCAATTTGAACCATCCTTGCTGGCAATTCGAAACAAAAAAAAGACAATGACTCGTATCGAGAATCCATCATTAATTTTCGAGATGGTACCCTAAACTGCAACATGGGCTGAAAAAACCGCACAAGTTAATATAGCTGCGTTTTTTTCTAAACATTGTTTACACTTAATCACCTTTTCTTAGGGAAATTCGTTAGGCATTAATCATCTCAATATTGTAATATGATAAGATAGTTATATCATTTTTTTATTTTTTCGGGATAGAAGTGGGGTCAAGCTCCATGTCAATACTGGAATATGAGCGAAGCGAGTTCATGATTTTATCTGCCAATATTTGTTAAAAGTCAAGTTATGTACAACAACATTTGTTAGTGTGGATCTCGCTTTTATGAGGTCAGGGGAGGTTCAGATGTATATCTAGGATTTATTTTTTTTTTTTTGGTGAAGGATTTTTTTTTATTTTTTATATTGGCGCAGTTAAGTGTCAACATATACAATTTACCCCTTTTTTTTTTTGGGGGGGGGGGGGAAGGGCATCCATAATTTACTTGATCAAGAGGATGGCTACACACTACCAGTATGGGGACAGGGGATACAATATTTGACGTGTGGAATTTAATTACTATGGTTTCTTGCATAAATTTATGCAGCCATCCACTAGACTATAGACTTGACTTATTCAATAATGTTCACCTATCTAGAATATACAATAATAATAATAATAATAATGAAAATAAGAATAGTAAAAATTACTTTTTCAAGTCAATTTCCCCACATTCCACATCAAAAATCACATGCCATGTTTTTCCTTTTTTCCCCCCATATCTCAACTACATATATAATCCATATATTCTTCTTCTGATTACTTGTGCACAATTGCAGGCTAATGATGGGCTAAGTAGCCAGCGATCAAGCGATAATTATTGATTAATTACTAATTAAGCTAGTTAAGCAAGCAAGCGGGGTATCTATATATAGATAGAAGAGATGGAGGAAGCTCACAATGGAAAAAGCACTGACAACAACGGCAAAAGCAGCTCAATGAGAGCAATTATAATGAAGGGTTTGGAATTTGCAAGAAATGTGAAGGTGGTGGTGGCAGTTTTTGTAGTTGTGGTGTCATGCTGCCTTGTTCTCTATTTTTCTTCCTATAACAACAACTACAACTTTGGACAATTGTTGAGTTTCTCCTCTTCTTTCTATTCTTTGAGTGCAACTCCTGCTGATCCTCCTGCAAATGAGCCAGTGAGTTAATTTCTGACTTAGTTCTAATTGCATATTATGTTTTTTTTTTTTTTTTTTTTGTTTGGTTCGATTCTCAACGGATAGCACGAATGCTTCAATATAATATATGATACTGCCTACATCTTTGGATTTTCATAGACCCCGTAAAGGCAGGAATCACATTTAAAAAACTTATGTTGTTGTTGTTGATTCTCAAAGGACGAGCAAGGATAACGTGTTTCGGGGGCATGGAAAACCGTGTTTATGTATATTGTACATATCATAAATAACAGTATTTTGCTGAGACCTTAATTGTGAGCTCCCCAAATCCCGCGAAAGCAGGATCCACACTGAGAGGTGTTGTTGTTGTATTGTTGCTGTGAATATAAAACTTCTTACTGCTCCAATCTAAGATAAGATCATGTGTACATGAATATAAATTTTCATTTACTGGCTTGAAAATTAACATTTATGCCAAGGGGAATTCTGTGAAAGTCTTAGCTTTCTTTCCTTCAGTCACATTGCTTTCCACTACCAAGCATACTCAGAACAACTCCTGAGATTTTGTACAATTCTATGGATCATTGAAATTAAAATAAAGAACCCCAATACTACCTAGATTTTCTGAGATGTGATTCATTTTGAATGTTGTTGTTATTGTACTATCAAATCGAACTTAATTATTATCTAGCTACATGATACATGCAGGTCCATGATGAGTACTACGAATTAAGAAACGCACTGAAAGCAGCTGCAACAGAAGACAAAACAGTGATACTAACAACATTGAACGATGCATGGGCAGAACCAAACAATATATTCGATATCTTCCTTGAGGGTTTCAGAATTGGGAACGACACTGCTAGGCTTTTGAACCATCTTCTTGTCATAGCAGTCGACGACAAGGCATATTCGCGATGCCAAGCCCTAGTCAGCCATTGTTATTTCTTCAAGAGTAATCACTCAACTGAGATGGCTCATGAAGCAAAGTTCATGACCCCCATTTACCTTGAGATGATGTGGGAAAGACTTGACTTCTTGCGAATCATTTTGACCTTGGGTTACAACTTTGTTTTTACTGTAAGTCGTCTTTCTAAATCTACTCTTTTCATGTTTAGTTAACTTTTACTGATTAGATCTTAACATATTGAGCCACAAATCTGAGTCAGACTTGGGTAAATAAGTGGAAGATAATAGAATTGTCGATTCTAATAAATCCAATTAATTGTCACTTCTCATAGATTTTTTGCATTGTTGACATTTAGGTACCCGAGATTAGTGAGATGAACTTTTTATACCTTGATTCATTTGAAATAATTTTTAAATACCCTTTCAATTTAGTCCTGAAAATACTATAATATGCTTATAGTTATTAAAGAAAAAACAGAAAAGAAAAATAACAAGGATATGATCATAGTAATAGTAGGACGAAAATGCAAGGAATTTATACAGGGTACTTAAAAATTAAACCAAAAAATTCGAGATTTGAAAAATTGATGTCATTAATCTCAAGGTACTTAAATGTCAATTGCTCTACATGTTTCCTCGCAAAGAATGTGTGAATTCTGAATTCAAATCTTGAGTATCCTGCTTGATTTACGCCAATGCCTTGAAGATTGGCTTACACTTTTAGGATTCTTATCTTATAAAAATAATATCCATAATTTTCAAGTTCTATATGAGGGAATTTTGAGAAGGCTTAGTATTGTCAAAGATGGCACTATGAACCTGAATAGGACTGGTGCTCTTTGATCACAAAATGATCATTCTAAAGAGGGTACAAAATTATTAGATGATGAAATGTCAACATCTTACATATGTAGCAGTCAAATTTCTAATTGAGTGTGTTTGCAACTTGGCTTTTCATTTCTAAAAAAGGCGAAAAACCTTCACTAGAAAAATACTAGCATCAAATAAGATATTTTTGTATTTTGTCCAAACATGTTATAGTGCCAAGGTGCTTTATCCTCTCTATATGTCAAAAGAAAGAGTGTGTGTTAGCTTTATTTTGGGTGGCATTTTTTATTGTGATGTGATCTATAGAAGATAACGACACTCAAAGTTGGATTTTATTTCTATCTTGTACATGATCTAATGCATTTGAAAATCTGAGTTTATTGATACTGCGACTATAACGTCTCCTTATAATTTTTATAATTTGTGAGAGCGAATAATTTTATTTTATGTTATTTCTCTCATATTGGAGGTGGTTTTTTGTTTCGGGGGAGGGGAGGCTTTATAAGACACCTAGAAATGTTTTGATAATCAAACCATTCATTACATATGTAATGATAAACCAACATATTAGATCATTATTTCAAAATAAGTTTTGATGTCATATAAATGTTTTTTCAAAATAAGAAAATATACTTGAAGGATTTGTGGTCTGAAAAATAGTAGCTTAATAATTTCGTTGTTCAATTGAATTCATCAGTATATCCATTCTTTTTCTCTCTCAGGACACTGATATCATGTGGTTCCGAAATCCATTTCCACATTTCTACCCTAATATCGACTTCCAGACCTCATGCGACTCTTTCAATGGTAACCCCACCGACTTGAACAATGCCCCCAACAATGGATTCAACTTCATTAGATCCAATGGCCGAACAATCAAGTTCTACAAATTTTGGGTATCTTCAAGAAGGAAATATCCAAGTCTACATGAGCAAAACGTGTTCAATAAAATCAAACATAGCTCATATGTGAAGAAAATTGGGGTGAGCTTTAGGTTTTTGGATACAGATTATTTTGGTGGGTTTTGTACTCCAAGCAAAGATTTCAACAAGGTTTGCACAATGCACGCCAATTGTTGCAAGGGCTTAGCCAAGAAAATTGCTGACCTAAATGCCGTACTTGAAGATTGGAAGAGGTATGTGAATCAGTCCTCCACATCAAATCAAACGATACAAACTCATTGGAGAGCTCCAGATAGATGCCGGAAGTGGGACTAGAGAGATTTAGCCAATTGGTTTGCAAGGTGTTTTATTTTTTATTTTTTGGTTTTTTCTTTGGGGACTTTGAACGGCACACATATGCAGAAGGTTCCCAAGTGTTTGTTAGTTCATCCGTTCAAAGTGAAAATACTATAAAATGTGAAATGTGAAAATATCCTTTTTGGGGGTGGGGGGGGGGGGAGGTGGTCAGCTATTTGATCGATAAGTTCATCCATTCAAAGTAAAAACAGTATAAAATCGCAAAGTTATTACTGCTATTATTCATGATACAGGTGGTTCGTGTATTAATTGGGATTTAGGAAGAAGAAACCCTGCTTATAAATTTGTTGCATTACATGCTACATCTGATACCTTATGGACAGCAAACATACAGAACTGAACACTAAACTAGAAAAAGAATGTGGTGTATCAAAGGGCGCAGAGCTATAATCGTTTGGCTAAGCTTAACAATATCAAGTCTTTGTGGAAACTTTTCATGCTGACCTGAGAATCCTTTTTCATACAGTCGACAATCATCTCTGTCAACTTCCTTGATTCCTTCTCTTGCCCATAGGAAGCATGGACAAGGTTTCCTTTTTCTCTAAACATCGGGATATACAAATCGAGGATGTGATGTAGAGAAACACCTGAACCCTCCTCCACTGCAAATGCACTCCTGCCATCTTTTGTGATCAGCTGTAGGGCGACAAGTCCAAAAGCAAATATGTCCCCCTTCACAGAAGCAAGGCCTGCTCATGAAATAAAGGACACCAAGAACTTTAGCATGACAATGGACAAAATGTGTTGAAAGCAAAATGGGAAAATAGAAATGGGTAACTGATGCCACAACACCTTGAAATAAGTTCTCAGCCTACTGTAATGGGAGAAATAAGATAAGAGCAGCAACTAGAAGCTGAATGCAGATCTCTCTGAAGAAGGGTAGGGAGGTCGAGATACATGCAGCCTTACCCCCCCCCCCCCCCAAAAAAAACTTGAAAGAAAAAAAAAAAACCAAAGTAATGGAAGAAAGTAGTCAGAAAAATGATCTAAAGTGAAGTGAAAACAAATTAGAGGAAGTGATTTAAGCATTGAAGTTGGGAGCAAGAAACACTAAGAAATCTACAATTCCAGCAATTAACATATCTGACTCTCATTCTATGATGATAAAACATTTGATGAGGAGTATTGCCACCTTTAAAATGGCCATGCAGCCAACATCATTTATAGAAGCCAACTTAGATAGTCTTCAAACAAGTCATGTTATTCGGTTTCTAATATAAATGTAGTGAGAAAAATAGCGTCTATTCAGGTGTTGTGAGGTCTTTTGTGATCACTGCTTTTGCTTTCCTTTTTGTTTTTTGCTTTCTTTCTTTCATTTCATTCACATCCGCCTCCACTGCCAAAAAGCAGTAGATGTCCCAGATCGATCAGCCAGGAACAAGAAAAAGAAAATGATGACCGAATGAAATAGTTCAATGCCTCTTTCTAGCGGGAAGTCAAGCACAGATACCCTGTTTTGAAAGATAGTATCCAGGACTACCATTGATGCATAGTTGCCCTTCCACTACACAATACCTAAAATCAATTATTTTAGGCACGAATCCCTGAAAATTAAAACAAAGCCAAACAATTAGTAAATGTAAGATAAACACAAACATAGATATGAAAACATGTGCAAATGACCTAATCCAAATTTCTGGAAAGCTTACCTCAGTGACAAGAATATTGCTAGGAGAGATGTTAGAGTGCACAAGTGGTCCCTCCGGATGGCCATGAAGATAAGCCAATCCGGCAACAGTGCCTTTAATAACCTTTAATGCTTGCTCCCATGTCAAGCCTGTTTGATCAAAATTAGTCTTTAAACAGACATTTCATACAGCAAAAATATTAACATAATTGCTCGATGCTTAACCAAATAAGCAAAGATATACCAACTCAACAACAAAGAACTACTTAGTTCCCATTACTCCCCCCCCCCCCCAAAACCCCCCAGAAATTGTGCGCATGTGTTTTTACTGTATGTAAACTAAGCCTTCTAAAGGGAAAACCTTATTCTATCCTTTAAGTGAATTGCCAACCACAACATCTCAGTTCGGCTAATTAAACGAATAATTTACAAAACTTTGATAATCTCCTTGGGGGAAATGTCCAATTAGACGCAATTCATAATCCAAAAATATAGGGAAATCGTAACATCAATAGTAATGTTGGAGGAAGCAAACAAGCAACTAACCATCAATTACTTCTGAAAGCGGCCTAGCTTTCATCATCTCATACACAAGATAAAACTTCTCCTTCGTCTCACAGAATCCAATCAAACCAATTATATTTCGATGTTTAAGGGAATGCAGCTTTAACTCATTCTGAAGTTCACATTGAAGAGAAATGTGTCAGTGACAAGAAATTGATGAAGGAAAAAGAAGAAATACAAAATGAAAATTTCCAATGCATTTATTAGAGGAAAAGGAGGGGGGAACAATCTACAACTGACTCCTACAATCCTTAAAATGAAGCTGAAAGTATGTCCCTGCTCAGCTTGGTATCGCATTAACTAGAACAAAGACAAAGTACAACCTTCAGCACCCGTCTCAAGACAATAGACTGAGGTCACTCTTATTTCAAAATTTATTAAGGCCGGCCAAAGACTAGACCCATTACTAGATAACTAACTGTCACTTATTGGATTACACGGTTCAGTAAAAGGAGGGTGCTCGGAGAGAATAGTAAAGAGATGAAAGCATTACATTCTATGAATAACTCGGAGATATGTTTTCATAATAATAGCATAATAGAACTGTGGGTAAGAAACAAACATGATGAAATACTAAATCACTTTCTCTGCAGCTATAGAGTGGTGCTATAGCCATCTTGACCAATAACTAATGTTTGGAAAAACCATAATGTACCAAAGCTAAATATTTACTACCAATGTAGATATTCAAGATGGAAAACCAACACAATGACAACACATGATTAAAGCTTAACATACTTTAAATTGCATTTGAAGATCTGCTTCTTGGTCCATTGTACGGGAATGTGACACTCTGATTGCAACATCCATCTCCTTAAGGCCATAACAATTATTGGCAGGAATATGCCCTAGGAAGATCTGGCCGAAAGAATCCGCCCTGCCTACCAACTGCTGACTAAGGAAAGCTTCCACATCATGTGATTTAATCTCCATCCTTAGGCGACGTCACACTGAAACTAAAGGTAGCAATTATGAATGGAAGACCAACATCAGATAAAAAAGATTCACTGGCTTAAAAGCTGTACAAATAACTAAACAAAACAATCGAATACTCGTACAACATGGGCCAAAAAACTTTACGACGAAAGCCTTGGATAATTCCACTATTTGCTAATTTTTCTAATGAGAATGATAAGCATTCAGAAAGGATGAAATGCAGAAAAATACATCAGCAATTGCAAGTACATAAATTTCCAACGTGTATCAGTCTTGGTCATCTAATTGCAATCACTGAAGCCTTTTCAATGGAATAATTCTACAAAAAACACAAATTTACCACTAAAAAGGGCAAATTTAAGCAATTCAATCCAACAAAATCCAATTGGCAACAGAGAATTGAAAACCCCAAAAAAATAGAATTTCTATTTTTGATAGGCGATGATGGGTCTAACTGTCTAAGAGTAAAGCCTTGTTAGGACCTAATAAAATGAGGTGAAAAGAAAGTTGAAATGAAAAAAACAAAAAAAGAGGAAAGTCATTTTCTTTATCTTGTTTGGATTAGAGAAAAAATACAAGGAAAAAAATAACTTTCCACCGAACTTTTTTTCCTTTCTTTGGACTAGAGAAAATGGATGAAATAAAAAATATATATATCTTGTTAAGATCAAAATGTGATCTCCGAATCCCATTTGCTCGCCAATGTCGATGGAACTCGCCAAAATAACACCATCAAAACCGAGGCAGACATACAATTGGGTCACCTCTCAAACTTTCCTATTCCAATGCAAACTTCTACTTCAAACTCCCTGAATTTGTTACAGTTCAAAAGTTTATAAGAATCCATAGAAATTTACAACTTCATATCAAATTATCCATAAAGCTCGAAGTTCGACTTGAAAATAGCAGCAACAACAAAAATAGAACCAATAACACGAGTTGAGGGCTCCAAAATTCCAAAATCTCAAGCTACTTCAAGAACTCATTGCCAAATTTGACTTTCAACCACAACTCATGACAAGCAACTGGGCAAGCAAGAAACTCTCTGAGTCCATCCAATAAAAACACACAGGAGTGGTTACACAATCCATAGAAAATATAACATAAAAAGAGACTTTACACACGTAAGAACAATAAACAGCAAAAGAAACATCAAGCTCCTGCAAGTAAGTCCAGCCAATAAAAACACACAAGAGTTGTTACACAATCAAACTGCCATCTTCATTCAACTAACGAACACATTTCATTACAAGAAATGACCGCTGCAATTCACCATTAATAAATCTAGCAGTCAATCAAAAGCAGAAAAACTGAATTCCTTGGATTGTGAGGTGTAAAAATTTCCCCAAACTTATACCTCATTTGATCAGAACAACCATCACTGTTGATAAATCAACTACAAAAACGCAACAAGGACTTATCTAGCATCTTAGTAAATGCACAGGCGTACAACTGAACATCATCACAGATGTGAAACCTCCTTAGTTTAAAAAAGCCCGCCTGCACGCCTCGGCGTGAGGCTGCCAGGTCAACACCCCTAAGGGGATAAGGTGCGCCTCAAAGGATGCAAGGCTATATCTTCCCCCTTTTTCTTCTTTTTCTGAGCCTTGCCTTTACTTTTTTTCTTCTTTACCGTCACTGGGAGCTAAAAGGTGATCTAACTATCTAAACTTGTTAGTAACTCAGTAAGTGCGTACATTGGGGAACAATGACGCTAAGATAACATTTCTTAAGGTTATTTGCAGTGTTAATAGTCATATTGATGTCTAATCGCATTTTTAATGCATTTATCTAACTCGTTCTGCAAAATATGCTTTGTAGAATATGAGAGACTTTAAAAACAAAAATTGCATAGAAGTGCGGCTCGCATCCATGATGCGTGTGCCTTCGCCTCGTGCTTTGTACCTCACGCTTTAGGACCCTATGCGCCTCAGTGCGCCTCGCGTCTTTTAAAACTAAGGAAACCTCTAAGAACCAACAAATTAAACTCAAATCATAACTTCAACAAATACCTAGAAAAAAGCAAAACCCACCACCCTTAGGATGAAGGGCGGAGATACACACAGCGAGCCCCAAAATCAGATCAAGACTACCACAAATACAAATACCTAGAGAAAAAAAAAGGCAAAACACACCACCCTCAAAGCATGAAATTGCTCAATAGATAAAGTTGGCTGTTTTACTAGGTAGTAAACAATCTTCCTTATACCATCATAGTGCTAAACATGATCTTGCAATCAATGGATTTAGTCAATACATAATCAATGGTGGACTTTTTTTCTGGAATACTCTAGATTACATTTTTCAACACCAAACTAGCACCAGTCACATGGATTCAATTCCCCTTTCTGGCAAACTCTATGCAGGGTCAAAATATGATCAAATATATACAAACTTTAGTTGTCCTAAAACCAAATCCCTTTGATCAAAAAACAATCTGCCCCATCCACATTCACATGTCTAAATAATTTTCATAGCTCATTAATCTCAATTTACACCACCCGTTATGCACCCCCCCCCCAACTTAACTCTCTACTAAATCACTGGACAGTGTTGGATACTGAATAAGCTCTCAGCCTTCTTCGTGGAATAACTTCCATGAGATGCTCACCTAGCACTATCAAGACAATATTCATTCCAATGAAACAAAAAAGGTACAAAACAGAGTCATATTTGCCAGCTTAATCCTATTTGCAACTCCTTCATTCATCTCCTTCATGAATGATTAGTATCACTAATTCATTTGTCCTTTTCCTTCAAAGGCAATCAATCCAACACCATAAATTCTCAACTGTGCCATCTGGCCCCTCTAAAGCATTCTTCAATACTTAGCTTACATCCTTGTAGCAATATAAAGGCATACCAAAACTCAATCTAAACTCGGAACCTAATATCAAAAATGTCTCAAACCAAAATCGTGTATATTGAACTAGCAAATAAACTCTAACAAGGGGAAAAAAAATATTTGATCAGCAAATTCTAGCCTCAAAAGAGCAAAATTCAACAGAAATTGAAAGGTGGGTGAGACTAAAATCACACCTTCATTTTTGACGGAAACACAGAAAACGCAGAAATTAGACGTGAACATTGGATCTGCAGGATTGGAGTTAGGATTTGGCTGATTCTTATCAAAGCCCTAGAGAATATCTTCCCTATCAAAAACCCCAGCTTAACCGCCTCACTAAAACTCCGGAATCGCTGCATTACACAGAGAGAGAGTGAGAGAGAGAGAGAGAGAGAGTTACCGGATGAGAGACAAAGTGCGTCGTCGGAGAATACCGCCGCCAGAGTCAACCGTCGCCCGAGACACGCTCGGCAGGTGGAGGAGGCAAGGAGAGCGAGTGAGAGAAGGGGGTCTCCGAGGAAAGAGTGGGGAAGAGGGGGGCGGGACACCGGGCTGGGCTTTCCCGAGGCTCCGTTTGTTCTTAGAAAAATTGATGCAAAGAAAAATTAGAGGAAAAAAATATTAAAAAAAGTAGAGACAAAATGAATTTTTTTTTATTTAAATTAAGAAAAAAATATAAAAATATAAATAAAAAATTTAAATATTGATGAATTACTTGAATTATATTGATGTAATCTAAATAATGTGATATTTGAGGAGATTGGGAATTTTTTTAAACTTTTCTCACAATTTTATGAGGAAAATTTTATCACTTATTTCTAATAATTTTTCCATCTAAGTTTCCTCTATATTTTTTTTCTTTGTGATTTTCTCTAAACCAAGCACAAGAAAAAAAGTAACTCTCCCAAATTTTTTTCTTTTCACTAATTTTTCAAGGTCCAAACGGAGCCTAATTTTCCACCGTTTTTTCTCCATGTTTGCGAGGAAAACAACTTGCATTTATTCTCTTTATTTTCTTTCAATTTTTCTTCCTTTTTTTTGCCCATTCATTTTTCTCACTCCAAATATAGGAAAATTTTTTATTTTTCATATTTTTTTTCCTTCCAGGCTACTTTCTTAAATCCAAACAGACACTAATTGGAACTCAAGAATTATCAATATACTATGGCAACATGTGAACTAGACAAAAAAAGCGTAAACAATTCAAAATTAAAGGGAAACCTAATCGATTTGACTGCTACTACTCTTTCTCCAAATCACTCTATTCGTGCCAAATTTCTAGTGAGCTTCAATGGAAAGCAAGCAAAATAATCTAATTTTGCATATTCTTACTAAAACTCCATTGAATACGATGATGCAAAATACCAGAAAAAAGAGGATTAAATTGAAGCCTGACGATGCGAATAGAGAGAGAAAGATGCCATCGATGATATGATGTCAAATTTGTGTCAAATGCCAACGCGCCTTTTTTTCCTCAACAATTCTAAATGCACTAATAACATGGTATCAAATTTGCACTAACATGATATGATGTGATTAAATTAAAAATATCACGATAAAATAGAGTATATTTAATGACAAAAACTAAATAAATCAATAATAATATATCGATGTATTTTTTTAATATACTTTTAATTGGTGTAGATACAACCTTTTTTCAATAAAGATAATATGCCAAGCTGTATTGTGACTCTATTGATTGAGAGACTAATATCATTATATACTACTTAGGGCTAAGTGGACAAATTTTCATCTGTAAATTTGCACAAAATCCTAATGCTACAATAGCCTCCCAACAATTAGGTCAGTGGGATTCCTCCTATTCCAAGGAAAAGAACAAATCATGGTCGGACAAATAGGAGGCAAAAACACACCATCCACACCCCCAATCCGGATCATGACCGTACACCAAAAACTTGGAATTTCAGGGTTTCTCTTCAGTTTTCACCATGTCGCATTCTCACATTCTTTCAATGCATCTCGCAATTGATGTTTGATTTACATCTGACAGTTTAGACCTGTATGTAATGTAATTAAATCTCGTGACGTGAGGAAGGAAACCAATGAACGTGTAAAACAAAGCAGAAACATTTCTTCCCGAAGATCACCCAATGGCACAAGCAAACAATGGAGATTGAAAGGGGATAAATCTTGCACATCTGTATTATTGATCAGAAAACCCCTCTGAAATTGCAAAGTTATGAACCATGACATCCCAAAAGCATACAATGTTTCCAACAAGATGTCATGCCAATCTATCCTCGGAAGCTACATGTTACTAGGACTATCTTTACAAAAATTCCCTATAAAATCTTTTCTTTTCTCAGTCGGTTGTGTTTCCGGGGAAACGGTAAAAGGAGAACGTTTCTGTTTCCTCATTGTGCAAATCTCAACAACGAATATATCAACATGCCGAAGAATACAAAGTGAGCTTTCTTCATAATGACTACCTATGCAGCAAAACTTGCCTTCATAGAACTTCGGTCCAGACTCTCTCTGTTGCTGAGACTTTGCGGGAGTATACTAATGCTAGATCTCTGAAAGAATGAAGATTTACACCAAAAAGTAGACTAATCATCGTCATCTGTTAATAGGGCAAAAGAGAAAGGTTTGAATTTGTAGCCATCACCATGGTAGAACTTGTTTTGGAATTCCACCCAGTGGAGCCTCAAAGCATGCAAGAAGGCACTGAGAGTCTCCATCATAAGGAGTATGAAGGCAGTTGCAAAAGCAAAGACTGCCAGACCTATCAATCGGATAACAAGGTTATCGTACCTGAACATAATGGTTGACAAGCATTAGTACATTCTGATGATATGCCACACAAGAGACATCTATGTACACCTGTTAACCTCTCCGAATTCCCAAACACACAGGAGTCACCACTGGCCAATATTTCAGCTTCATAATAGAGACGTTAAAGCAAAATGCATGAGTAAATTTTTTATACACCTTTTTGTTGTTTCTTTTTTTTTTGGGGGGGGGGGTCAGGCGGCATGGAATAGTACATAGTCATTAGCTTTTAGATCTAGGATCCATCAGAAACTGCCTTTCCACTCTCCAGGCTAAAAGTTATGAACATCTGATCCTCCCTACACCCTACTACCTAGGCGGGACCCCAGGGTATTGGTTTGGCTTGGTTGGTTTTTTATCATAAGTTAACTTGATCACGGAAAAATGCAGAATAATGCACAAGCGCACCAGCAAACTACAAACTGACTGATGAAAGTCCCAAAGCCTCAGCTGACATAGCAGCCAGGTCCCGGACATAATTGAAGGTAGCCAAATAGTTCGCACTCAGTCGACTTCATTCTGTCTCAGTTCTTCAATGATAACTTCGATAACTAGCTGGTTCTATTTTTCTCACAATATGTAAAAGTGATGATGTAGAAAGGTTTTTTAATAACATAGAGCATTTTAAAGCTAGAATACTCACCCCCAGGCAAGAAGCAGGACCTTCTCATAGAACACAGTTGAAAGTTCTGAGTGAGCCAAGCTGTCACAAATTGCAGGAGAAGTTAGTAGATCAACATATATACTGACACACAGCTGCAATCCATGAAAAATGCATGTACCTCAGAGCCCAAAGCCGTAGATATGACGCTGTGTTTGAAACTGCCCCCAAGACAAACTCTATGGAGTGTATCAATTGATGCACAAAGATCTCACTAAAATTGAAATCCTCATGATGTTCACGTGAACTGTCAAGATCCCTATCGAGATCTACTTCAGAAGAGCGAAGTATTCCATATGTACGGCCTTGAAATCTCTATGAAGCATTATAGTAATAAGGAATGAGTGAAATAGACATCAAATATAGCAAAAGAGAGGAATAATACACAAAAGAGCATATGGATAAGTTTTCAGGGATCATAGCATGACCTAGTCATCCACGAAACTAAATGAATCATGGCAGCCAGAGAAAGGACCAGGCAAAAACACCAAAGACGACAAAATTAAATAAGGGATTAAGTTATAGCTGCCTCACAAATGGAAAGTATTTGCAATTGACCATGCACAAACAGATCCCGCAGCACAGCTCAGAGATATATACTGAAAGCTGTGGTTGCTGCCGCTTGTGTATATACAATGCGGGAGAGAGGGGACCAGGAATATTTTTCAAAGTCAGCTCAGGCCTTCTAAGGTTGTAATAAGAGATACCATTGAGGCAATTCATATTTGAGCCGCAGGATGTAAAAAGCCAAGAGTATTGCACTCAGAAATCAAACTGGCACATTTTGTAAGATCAATGTATGCTTCTTTCTTTAGCCAAGGGGTTGGGGGAACAGAGTTGGCATGGATCTGTGATTAGTGCCCAGGCCACACCGTGTAATCTCATCCCTAACATAGAAGTAATACAGATTTACTTTCCCAAAAAGGGGCGGGGGTTCTTCATTTTCATGAACCAGAGCTTTTCTCGTTCTATGCATTTCTGTGGCATCCTCTTTATCGCCCAAGGTAAAGACATTGCAGGGTGCAAAATTCACAAATAACAAAGTTGTGACAGACAAATAGTCCCTAGGAAATATAAGATTTAATGGAACGTACCTCGGAGTGAAGCTTCTTCAAAATAAATGGTTTAGGGAAGAGCATCCAAGGAACCGCAACGATGGCCAAAAGCAAAAGCAAGATCTAAAAAACCCAAAACATTAGCACGCAAAATAAATAAACAAATACAGGAGATAGTAATACAATAAATGATGAGCCAGGAGGATGCCTGAAATGGTCTTTGTCCCCAGAATAATTGATTTTCTCCAAGGTCATCGAAAGGATTCAGGAACATGTAAATCATAACATGATAAAGATCTGCTCGAGACCCAGTACACCACTTGATAATAACTAGGAGCGAAAGATAGCCAAAAAGGCTGTTGAGAAATATCATCTGCGGTAAGAATTGATACCTAATAGCACAAAGCCCAAAAAAAAAGAAAAAAAAGGTTTCTTAGTGCCACATCTCACATAAAGGACAAATAAGAGTGTGAGACGATATGAAGGTGAAAAAACAAAAAGAAAAACAAAAAAAAAGACCTTATATCCAGTGAATTGTTGAAGAATCGAGCATTGAAGTAACTTAAAATTATCCCTAGGTTCATTTGTGCGACACCCAACAATATAGACATCTTCATCTTCAGAGAGTTAAGGAATGGGAGTTCTGAACGGCTTCCACGCCAACTTGGATCCACACCAAATGGATAGGGATCTCGAAATTTGACTAAACCAGCTGTATAAGAATCACTGACAAAAGTAAAACATGGAAGCAGTGAAAATTCAACAGGGAGGAAAAAACCAATACCAGAGTAACTCCTCCTATATTTATGACATTGGCATCTAATAATGAGGTGGCATTCCTTCTTGGCTATAGAATAATGTAAACAAATTAATCCATCCATATATCAGCAAGTTCCTTTTGTTACCAGTCATCACAGGTCTGAAAAGCAGTGATAGAACAACTTGCCATCACAAGTTTCTCATGCTCTAGATTAATCTACGAAGCAAAAGCAGACAAAAGAAAAACAATTTAATGATTTGTGACAGATTTAAGGAAAACACCATTTTGTGATGGCATTAGGCAGAATCTGTGAACACATATAGTGATCACACTAGGCAACATTTCATTGGTCATATGTTTTTAAAATTAAAAAATTGTTAGTTGAAGATGGACTTATGTTTTTGATATTTATGGTCTGTTACAGTAATTCTGATATAATTTATTTAATTGAAATTAATGCATATCAGTAGTTTTCAGCTAAATAAAACAATTGTGTTCAATAGCCTTTATGGTTTTCATGGCTTTTTTTTTGGGGGGGGTCAATAGGAGCCACAAAGGGGAGTACAATACAATTACAGTACAATGGGGGAGGGGGGAATCGAATCTGGGATCTAATATACTCAGTACCTCAGTTTTTACCATTAGGCTAAGACTTCATTGGTGGTTTTCATGGCTTTATGAGCGTTTTCGACAACAAAGTTTTGGATAGCGTTTGGCATTTTGACTAAGTCAATACACTCATCAGGTAATTTTTAGTGTTCGGTAATATAGTATTTTGATTAGTATCTCAAGTAGCGTTTAGCTTTTTAAGCAACGTTTCTGAAAAGCTAATAGTATTAACGTTTTGCATTCAAAAATCGCATTTCATATTTTTTTGGCTAGAAAATGTCCTTTAAAAATTATCTATATCTTTTTATGTCAATTTACATTAATTAGCTAACCCAACAGCTAAATTTACCGAACACATTTATTTCAACTGCTCATCTAAACAGCTATCCGCTAACAGCTAAATTAGAAACGCTATCCGCTACCTGAACCGCTATCCGCTATTTGAACCGCTGATTTTGCCGAACAGGGTTGTATTCTACGTATGGTTAGAAAAGAATATCAAACAATATCTTTTAATCTCCTTTGGATTATCTAAAATTATCAAATAATATCCCTCTTGGATAAACCAAATGTTCTACACAAATTCCTCTTCGTCAGCTATTAATGGTAACGGATGCCATTTATTGCTATACATAGTGGCTTAGTTTTACACATTGAGCCACTAATATGATTTATGTAGTATGGTACGCTGCTTTTTTCCAATCACATATTTAAGAATATGAAAAATTTATTATCAACTCAAATATAATTTACACCTAAATAGAGAAATACCAATTACCAAGCAACTTCATGCGAAACACGAGTATAACACTGGTAGATCCTAAGATCAATATCCCCTACCAAAAGCCATCTGCTCAACCACAGCGAACAGCTACCCCCACCCCCTCCCTGCCCCAAGAAAACCCAGAGAGAGAGAGAGGAACAAAATAGAAGTATTACATGTTTCAAACACTCGATGGCATGCACCAGCCACAAAGCCAACAAAACTAAATGAATGAGAAAACAGGCACACAACATGTAAGCTTCTTTGGAATTTAGTCGTCTACCAGCCGACATCCATATAAGCAACAAACAAGCAGCATATACCTGCACGTTGCATCTCTGCATTTGTATGCAGATTGACCAAAGATATGGAATGGGACGGAAAAGAATTCATTGTAGATTAGCCCGCAATATATCGAAAAAAGTGACATCAAAAGCACCACATAACGTCCACCAAATAGCATTTCCATAAAGCTGCCAAGTCTCTGCAAATGAAAGTTGACTTATGAGCCATAAGAGATGCAGAAAAAGAAGCACACCACAAGTAACAGCTTCTCAGATAGGATATCATATCTGGAATCGAGAACTTGCCAGAAAGGAAGAGACTGGGAAGGGGGGGGGGGGAGGGAAAAAAGAGATGATGGAAGGAATGGCTCAGGAGAGAAGCAATATCAAAAAAGAAATGTCCAATACAATCACTCTGGAATGGCATACTTGAGTATTCCAAACATCATCTTTTGCGAAGCAAATCCTCCAAAATAAAAGTAGAATCAGGGTCAAAACTCCCCATGGTCCAAAACATGACTGTCCCATATGGATTTTCTATATGACCTCCATCTCATAACAGATCAAATGCATCATGGAAAACATATTGATGATCTAGAGAAGCCATCGTCACCAACACACCCCAAAGCAGAGCACTTGCCAAAATAATTCCACCGAATTATGACCCAGAAGATCAAGTTCACATTGCAATTAATCTAATTTGCAGACGCAGAGAGTTAGGATAGATTTTTTATTTTCTTTTGTTGGTTTTTTCTTTTTTGGGGGGGGGGGGCGCTCTTCAATTGCAGGATATTATCCAAGGTACACAAAAGAACATGATTAAGAATCTCAATGACAATAAAATATAATTCCAAAAAAATAAAGACTATCCAATTCTGACAACATTTTCCCTTTTATAAAAGAAGGTTAAGAGCAACACACCCAAAAATCTGATAGGTTCCCTCCTCCAGTGCTGCCCAGCACACAGAAAAGAAAAACAGATTCAGATAGTTGTCCTATCTGCTTGCCTGTTGCAGTTGACTACTAGTAGAATCTACTCATAGAAATACGGTTTAGCTAAAGAAAACTAAAAGTTGATGACTCATCATATTTAGGCTGGCCAATATTCAATAGCTATGCAGCTCAAACACATAACACTGACATAAGCTGAAACTGGCTAAAAAACTATTTAAAAAAAAAAAAAAACCCAAACCAATTTCAAGCCAGATATATAAATTGAATGTAAACAGCAACCTTGCATCAACAGATTGAACAGATATCCAGACATGGAAAAGGAGCAACTCCATGAAAGGAAATAGAGGCTCCATTGAAGAAAACAATACCCAAGAGATCGTCGATAAGATAACAACACATTGCTCGAAAACGCAATACCTGTGAACTAAGCTTGCTTTCTCGAGCTATGAGGGATAATGCCAACAACAGGAGGCATATACCATGGCCCCAATCTCCAAACATGACCGCAAACAAGAATGGAAATGTGATTATGGTATAAACAGCAGGATTGGCTTCTTGATATCTCGCAACACTGTCAAATAAGTATTTAATTAGCAGCATTTCAACCATCAAGTAAAGATGAATGAGAAAATCAATCTCTACACACAGTTTTTGATTGAGGACCATTAGATACATGCTAATATGAACTTTGGACCATGATATATACTATTTGGAATATGTATACTGACTGAAAGCCGACAATAGATGAAACGGAAGCAAAGAGACATTTGTTTTCAATCTTTTCAATCCCATAACCAGAACACTACAACCTGGCAACATCACAGCTTTCCACTTAAAGTATAAAGAAGACTAAATATTTCATTAATCTATACAGTCAGCCAAGCGCCTTTGACAATATGCCTGCCCAGGCAATGAAGCAGGTCAGATCTTGCAGCATCACCCTTGGAAATTACAGAGATGATATTTACATCAGACAAAATAACCAAATATTGATCATGAAATATATACACACACACACACACACAGTTTTATATAGATATATGTATGTACACACATAGACACACACACACATATAGACACACACACGCACACACACACCCACACACACGTCTTTTAATGTATCATGAAATTAATGCTCTCTAGATTCTCATAATGAAAGTAAGGCTGAGAGGGGCAACAAACTCACCCATAGGCATCAACAATTTCTTGATATGCATTGGTGAAACGATTGGTTTTGAAGTAAGTCGGAGGTGATTCGTGAGCATCCATGATGTGGAATATTATACCTACTTGCGAATTACTGTGGAATGTTGCACGCTGCAAAGCCTCCTGAATCTGTCAAAATAAAACACTACCATTTACCAAGAGATGATTTTCTCTCAATATCATGAAGAAATATATGGAAGTAATGGAACATATCATAAACTAAAATCAGAGATATCAGATGATCTTACCTGAGTTTTTGCAGACAATGGACACCAGCCCTCCCCGACAAGGCACTTTTTTGTGACATCAAAGTTCAGCATATTCAGAGTATCATATACAGCTTTCTCCCTCCTTACCTATGCATTTTACCTCAACTTAAACTCAAATAGCAATACAAAACCGATGGTCTCCAAACTTAAGTTTGCATTTGGTATCAGCAAAAAAGCAAAGCAGGACAATGTAAATGCAAGTGTTACACATCTTACCAGGTTCATCCACATGGTCAGGTTGAAGGCAATGTCAGAAAGAGCTTTGTTACGATGACGGATTCCAGCATCCAAAGTGGCTTCCAATTCAGCTAGCCGTGACACAACCTGCAGCAGCAAATCTTAGAACCATAGCCCTCTATCATTCTAGTGTGCCTCTTTGTCCCCTTACTAGTGGAAGCCGAGGACAGTTACTCAGAATTGTATTGACAACGATATTAGAAGCAGAAGCAGCTTTTGAGAAACAACTACTCGACCGAAGAGACACTTGCAGCAGCATCCATTACCAGGAAGAACACAACAGTGCACTAGTCAGGTCTGGAAAATCATTCGATTTTCAAGAGGAAAGGCACTGTTTATCCTTTAACTATCTCATTCCCATGTAATGATGATAATCATCAGGAATGGTTTTCTATCATCATCCTAGTCTCACAGTCCAGGTACCCGTCCACCCATTACTTAGACTTAACATCTCCTCCCCCAAACAGTAGAATCCTACATACTACAATTAAAAAAAAATTACGTTTTATATCAAAATCATCCTTAGGCTGTACTAGAAACAAAACTGAGGCAGAAAATTGTTTCCAACACAATATAAAAGGGGGGAACAAAAGCAAGAACATAGGCAAATACAAACAAAATTACTATTCAGGACAAGACTCACTTCTTTACTAATTTGCCTCTGTTGGCTTATCTCCTCCGGAACAGGATAGCAATTTGCTCCAAAGGCTTCACAAATTTTCAAAATTTTCGTCCTTGCCCGCTCCCCTGAGAAGAACACGACAAAAACTGTCTTCTCAGCCTGCAAAAAGCATTCAAAGAATCATGTAAATTTCGCCAGAGAAATCAAAAAATTGATAACTGAAGCCCAATGACTATTGACTCTTGCAAGACAATCTGATATAGTCAAACAAAGTTATTCTGATTTCTCATAATCACAAATCAGCAACAAAACAAATTTGGAACACTTACTGTTTCGGACGAGGTAGGATCCTTGATCTGTACATCGACTGGTGACTGATTGAAGAGCAAGTTTCCCCTTGTGGCACGAAATAATATTCTCTCAAATTTAAGAACCTTCGATTTACATATGATTCCGCTAATACATCGAACGCCAGATCGAACCTCTGTTCCACGCATCTCCTGCCAACACAAATCATCTTTCATTAAAAAACTTAGTTCTAAGCTTCATGGAAACAGAATCCAAGGATAAGCAGGCATGAGGGTACTTACTTGTTCCAGTAATGATGCTGTTTCAACATAATCATTGTTTGAATGTATATTTTCATTTAATTCTGTTTCTTCAGAAATGGCACTCTTTCCTGGGATCAGAAATTCACCTGCCTGATTGATCAATGCAAGAATAACGTAAAAACAGCCATCACTTTAGTCCGCTTAAAAAGTTGTAACAAGCAACAGCAATATCTCTGTTAATTTAAACCCAATTGTTCACCGTAAACCAGATGGTGGTCTCCCTGTGGACAATTGAACCACACATACAGCAAAACATTCAGTTTTATTTGAAGTGGTTGACACTCTGCATCATCCCGGATAATGTCATTCATGCATTCAGCCCTTTTTTGGACATCAACAAGACCCCTTGGTTCCTCATAAAGTTCTTTGTTGCTTAACCCCCCACCCCCAAAACAAAACAAAAGAAAAAAGGGGAACAGCCCCCAAAAGAGAAAATGTGAATAGAACACGTTAAAATAGGGATCGCTTCTGCAGACCAATATCATTGTGGATGCTCTCTCTATTTACGCTTCAAAATAATAAACTGCTCCTGAGGTTCTAGGGGCTCAATATTTTAGAATTCTGTTTTACATACTGACATTTTATTCCGGTAAAATCAAACAGTTTAACTAAGTAAATTATTTGGGGTGTAATGATCTTAGATCTTGCATTCTAATCAAAAAGTCAAGAATAATCAACCTACATCACGAACTAGCATCATGTCTAACCCAATAATCCAAACTTGCCCAACTAGATTACCCAGAATTTGGCCGATAAAACTTTGACCCGAACACGAACTCTTGTCACCACTATATCCCAACCCAAGACAGCCTGACCCCAAGCAGAGCAGTAGAGCACCACCAGCATCATCGACCACTAGCAAATGGGAACTGTCCCCCCCCCCCCCTCCAACCCACCTCCCCTGACCAGCCAACCCTCTTGCATACCTATATCTCACTCCTCCCACAACCCCTCCCAATGCCAAACCCCTCTACCAAGGTCACCAGTGACAGCAGTAACCTCTCCAACCTCACTCTTCACCTCTTGGCATCCGAGATGTCTTACTATTAGAATCAAAAACGAAGTTGAATTTGAAAATAGGGGTTTTGAGAATAGAATGAGGAGGACTAGGGCCACCGAAAAAAAGGTGGCCCACCAACAAAGTTGCAAGTAAGCCATGTAGATGCCACCTCAATACTTTGCAAATGCTTAGGTTCATGCGGTTACCTAAAGATAGGATAAAATGATTACAAAAGCAATTTAGTTCTCAAGGTGTCAAAGCAGAATACATGATACATCATGTGCCACTTTCCAGCTCTCTTGATCAGAACAAGATATTAGAACTTCCTTAAGCCACACCAAACATTCTAGTTTATCTTTCAGGAAAGCGACCTCTTTCTGGCGAAGATATGGATTTTAACTCAATAAATATCTGGGACATTTCTCCTCCGTTGCATGATGAGATACTTTTTCTATACAAGTTGAGTTCGCTTAAGTCATTCTATCGTGATTTGTGATCCTTTCACCTAAACACTATCTAAACGAGGGACTTGTTGACCTAGAGTTGTTTCTCCTCTAGATAAAAGGTCTGTACACTCAATTACTCAAACATGAAGTTAGCAATACAGAAACATCACCAGAATTCCGAGCGTGCAGACAAAACCAGATAATTTACTTACAACCAAATGGACCCTATTGTTCTAAGGGAAAAACATCCAACCAACTGACACAACAAAGTAACCACAAATACTACACAAAAATAGGAAAAATGGACGCAGAAGGGGCCTGAAAAACATAAAATGCTGTATACAATGAAGATTATCATATAACAAAGACAGATAGTGGTGCATAGTCCTGAAAAACATAAAAAGCTCCTTTACAGGTCCAAATACATCAAAGAAAGCAAGCAAGCATTGAAAGCCAAACAACAGATATGATGCCACACAGCTGATTCCATTTATCTAAGAAAGCAATAACTAGATCTTATCAAAAAAGAAAGCAGCAACTAGAGAACACCTTCTGCAAAACCATCTTGAACTCCAGCAGCTCATTATATGTCTGAATCAACTTCTCAGTATTTGAGTTCATCTCAATCAATTCATGTTCATGTTCAGCAAGTTGAACCTAGATCAACGATGATCAGCATAGATAAGCCATTCTGAAACATAAATTGGACTTCTACAAATAGAGAATTTAATATTTTCCAGGGTTGGGGGTGTTATGCCTATACCTAGTTGCCCATCCTATGCTGAATCTAACAATCCCGAAGGACCAAAATATCAATCATTTATGTAACTCAAAGTTTACAAAACATCAATGCATAATCAATGAAATATCAAGCACAAAAATGACTAAAAGGCATCAACAAATAAACCTCTAACTCCTCCAAGTCAAGATGTGGCTGCGTCCCAGGAAGTCCAGGGATAACCAATCCAGCTTTGGCGATTTGGTCTTTGAAAAACCTCAGCTTTCTTGACATCTCTGCACATCGTTTCACCTATAAAAGGCAACCCACAATTGTGAAACGTCCATTCAGGTTTATACAAGATATTTGACAGAACAAAAGCCAATAAATTATGTACTTCTCCAGGAAGAAAAATAACATCTGGCCAATTTACATATATGCCCTGATGCATTTGCCATTTAACTCAGGGACTCATCTCAAACACATGTTGCGACTAATTTCACAACTTTTGAAAGATAACCACATTAACAAACAGGAGAATACAATTGCAAAGTCATCCTCAGGATTGCCAGAATGTGCAGAAGTCCAACAAAAATTTTACAAGATCCCAAGCTTTGACGAACTTGAATAAGCAAAGAAACATACCGCGAGACTTAGTAACACAAACCTTAGTTATGGATATGAAAATTAACAGTTGGCGGACTAGGGGGAATACAGATGCTTCACCTAGGATTAAATGGTGGGATATGTTAAGCAGCATCACATCTAAATTGCATGAGAAAATACCGACAGAAGGCATAAAAAAATATGATGATGATGATGATGCCAGGAGCATATAGTACATGATCACGGAGTACAATCATAAATACAGCTCAAGAAAAATCTTGAATTCTTCAAAGGACCATGAACACAAAACAAGCACACTAATAACGACATCCGCAGGGCTCCTATCTTAGTAGGTTACAGGGTAGAAGGAAAAAAAGGGCATGGATAAAGCATAAGGTCCAGGAAAAAATTTCAGGCATTCATACAAAAAACTAGTCGATAGGAACTACGAAGAGGGAGATGCAAGCACCGAAGAATACATGATACATGGTGGTGACAACAGGATTGAATAAACCAATTAGCAACCCAAGTCCAGAAACCTATACAAGGAATTGATTTCCGGGACAGGAGGAGCAAGGATTCAAAATGCGGTTTCGGTCGCGATTTCGGTTTCGGTAGCGGTATAGCAAAATCGCTCCAAAACGGCAATCGCGTTCCATATCGCGGCTATCGCGGCATGAAAACGCGGATCGCCTAATTCCACAACCTTTCCAACACGGACGTTTCGTCGCGGTTCGGCCACATTATACAAAAATGGCTAGGAGAGGGAAGGAAGAATGAGATAAATAAACAAAGTGAGATTCATTAAGACAAAAAAGCTTCACATCTTCTGGATTAGGTTGCCACAGAAAGAGCAATGCTGGTCATACTTTCTCAGGAAGGAGGGTAGAGATGACGTCTGTTAGGTGAATTATTGTCTGAGACACTCGAAAACTGAAAAATCATTTTTACAATTGCATTATGAGAAACAAAAATTAAAAGATGTTAATTTGTCAAACAAAAAGCACAACATCCTGTAGATTTCCTGAAAAGCATAGACTGTTTGAGATGAACACGCTCAAGTCTTTGATCTCATCATGCAAGAATAAGGAAAATGCACAAGCGTGCTCCGAAAGGGGACTTGTCAGCACTCAGATGTCTGGCAAAAAAGATAATACCTGGTTCACAAAAGTCCTCTGGAAGGGGCTCTTATCAGCATTCAACTGCTCCATACAATGAAAACATTAGTCATTTAGTCATCACTCACAGTAAATATGCAAAAGCTCTCTACACAAGACAGCATCAAAAGACAGAGGTCATAAGCGACAACTGCGTGTAGATATATCCAATCAGAAACTACAGCTAAGAGCCAGCTACACCAACACATAAGCAGCTGTCTGTGCCTCTTTTGTCCCATAGGATGGAGGTACTCTTCATGATGCTCAGCAGAAAATTTTCTGCTGCTTCTGTGAATATGTTATCCTCCAAAGTCCAAAAAGATAATCTCGCACATTCGAAATTTATCCACCCTAAGTTAACAACAACTAACATTATGCAGCACACAGTTCTGTTAGACACTTAGACGTGATTTCTCGTCCCTAATATTGCCAATTTGTCACTCTTGAATTGCTGCATGACAAGCTATGTCTAATAGTACAACAACAAAGCCAAACAAAATGTACCTACCACAGACAGACAATGATATCTTTAAAAACACGATCTTCAACGCAGTCAACATTTTTTCGATGATAATCATCATTCTGAAATGCTATCCAAAAGGAGAATTGTTTTACAGTAATGTATTTTGTCATTTGTGTCTGAAATGATTATTCTTCCATGTTGGCTATTCAGTATAGTCACAACTAAAATCCAAATGAAAATAAAACTCCCATAGCCAATGGTAATGCCACATAAAACTCACGCCGGCCTGCCCACCCCCGCCCACCCAAAAAAAAGCGAGGAAAAACAACCCCAGGATCCCTCACCTCTTCCACTCCTTTTCCCAGCTTACAGCAGCCATCTCAGACCCACAATGAGGCTGACAGCTCACCAGTAACCATGCAATTTCAGGTCCCCATTTGTACCCAAGTTCTTGACACCATGATTCCCCCTCAAGGTAACATAATCACATAATAACAAAACTTGAACTGGTTTTCAACTCAACACTAAAGGCAAACCCACCAGGTCCCTCAAATAAGGGTCCACTGGTGGACAAGTTCTCCAACTAAACGGTGAACCACGGAGCTCTTGTTTCCCCTCTCAACAACATCCCTCAAGCATGTTAATTTCACCGCACCACTGCAGTCATCCACGGCAAATCAAATCAGCAGTGGTTATGGTAGATGGATGGAATAGAGACAGCACAAAGAATGGGAAAGAGGCAAGGAGAGTGGTAGACTGGTGGTGACTCATCGGCAATTATAGAGAGAGAGAAAAGGCTGATAGATGGGCTGCCATGCTATGTCGTTCTCCACTATTTGGCTTCAAATTTTCTCTAGCTTCAACTTTCTTTTGGGAAGATTTTTTTTTTTTAAAGAAAAGATCAAAAAGGCTAAAAGCAGCATGAAAATTTTCTGAAAGCCCCTGTGCAGTACATCTCTTAATACTAACCAAGCAACGGGCGTTTTCAAATTCAGTTTTGCCAATTCACAAAACGACCACTTCTTTTATCTTGTAGCTACATTAAAAAAAAACCCCTTCAATAACAAGAAGAAAATTATCCTTATAGAAAACGAATTAAACATTTCCAAAAGAAGAGAAACGTTGAGCTTCATCATTAATGCATTTTCATTGAAGATCCTAATACACCAGCCAATAAATTAAAAAGCATGTGAGGCCTTTCAAACTGTTTTGACAACAACAAATGGAAGGACAGATCTCACTCTACAACAGGGTGAAAAAAAATTATGTCCCGTAAATACAACTTTCATGCACAAGAATCACAATCACAATCAAATCCTTTCACTAACTACAATGTAAGATTGTCCCAAAGCAATTCCCACGCATACGAGGACGTTTCCTCTTCTTAACTTCCAATCATGCCAACTCTTTGATGTACACTCTTATTTTGCCACCACAGACGACATACTTTTTTCTTGTAATATGTAGACTTCCCTCTCTTTGAGTATTTCAAACCAAATAGTGGCACAAAATGCTCAATAACGGTGATCAATTTAACCTCCCAACCCCTCCTAAAGGGGGGAAAAAAATCAATATTATAAAACAAACATCCTTGAACTATTTTGACACTGTCAGCTGTCAATGAAGCTAAAAACTCCCTATTGTGCAATTTTTCCAGCTTTGGATTAAATCCATCACTAGACTGTCCTCTGCTTCTTTTAACATAAAGCAGTAAATAGTCAACATCATACATTTCTAGGGCTCGATGAAAACATGGTCTCCATAATCCAATCAGAAGGATAGGCCTGCATACATCTCTCTCTCTCTCTCTCTCTCTCTCTCTCTCTCTCACGCGCGCACGCTCACATGCTTATTTGGTACGTAAAGATATTGGTTGGTTTAGAATTGACTTCTCGTCATGACTTCCGAATTCACAAAGTTTCCACTCGATCTCAATTCACCGTCCTAGGAGTAGAAACTGCTCAAGTTGAGCTGGATCATCCATGCAAGCTCCAACTCTCTCATTAACGCCCTAATGTTTCATGGTTCACATACTTATGAATTGTGAAGATAATAAGACAAAACCACTTCAGAAGAAACACAAGACAAAGCAAAAACAAGTACACAATCCATTCATCATCATCATCATCATCATCACCACCACCTAGTGTGGACCCCGCTTCCTTGCCGGGTCCAGCGAGATCAAGATGGAGGCAGCCTTTCAAGCATTCGTGATAGCAGAGACGCAATCTATTGAAGCATGAAATCATTAACAAATCAAATAGCAAGTTTGGATAACATTTACACAAAATCAAACAACATTCCTTGAGCTTACACACACAACAGATTGATGTGGACTAAAATAAGAGCTACCAGTCTATCATAGGGAGGGAAACACACACCTCGCGAAATTGGAGAAGGCCAAGCTCACCGACGTACGAGATGGCACGGTGAGCTGTCTCCATCGGTATAATCAACTGAACGAATGTCATTCTCTCTGACCTCATTAGATCCATTGGGGGCAAGTTGTCTATGAACCTCATCTTCCATTCACCACACTACCACCTCACCACACAACCCTGTTTCCTCGCTAATTGAGATGCCCAGATGCTAAGAGAGAGAAACGTCTTCTTATCAATGGCGGCAGAGATGGTTGCACTGCATGGGATGAAACTGATTATAACTGGCTCACACATGTTATCCAATTCAAACCCATTTCGCAAAACACAAGATTAAACAGTATAAGATGTTGCCCAGATGAAATGAATCAGTAATATGCTTCAAATCTTCATAGAAGCCAATAAATGGTGATATGCAGAAATCAGAATCAGAATCCTGGGAAAAGAATAACTGAGCGATTTAGCTCTAGATCTAACTAACCCAGAAAAGGAAAGACAGAACTGAATGATAATTACAAGTCTTGTTACCTGCTGATTCAACTAGGCATCAATCTGAATTTGCGAAGATCTCAATAGTGGAGGAGTTTGGAGGTGGGGAAGAGAGAGAATGGAGGGGAGGGGAAGGGAGAGAGGGGGGAAATGTTTTGCGAGATTTGGAAAGTAATACTACAGGAACGTAGAAGAGAAGTCAAGGGACTGTTTGGTTTGGGCTTTGGGAATAGATCTGTTTTTGTTGTTGAATTCTCATTTTTCCCATGTTTGCTTTGGTGCGGTAAATCATGATCTCTCACACTCTCAGCAAAGGGGAACAAAGTATTTGGGGCATAAAGGGTCCTTTTTAAATGAATGAATGAAAAAGACTTTGGTCCTTCTGAAACAGTCTGTCATTTCCCAACTTAAAGGCCAAAGTCTCGTATGTTTTTCTTCAATTTTTTGTGATGATAGTCTTTCTACATAATTTAATTTTGATGATAATCGCTCTGTTTGACAAACAGTTGTTAACTGTTAGCTGTTAACTATTTGTATTAGCTATTAGCTATTAGCTGTTTAAGTTAGCTGTTTGTATTAGTTGTTTGTTAAAAAACTATTTGGTAAAATGAGCTGTTTCTGATAAAGTTGTGAGACAAAGGCCCTATTTGGCAAACAACTGTTAGCTGTTTGTATTAACTGTTAGCTATTTGTGTTAGCTGTTTGTATTAACTGTTTGTTGAAAAGCTATTTGGTAAAATTAGCTGTTTCTGATAAAGTTTTAAGACAAAAAGCTAATTTTTCAAAAAGCTCTTCCAAAAAGCTCATAAAATTAGCTTTTTCAAATTAGCTTTTTGGACCCAAAAAGTTATTCTGAAAAGCTCTTTCACCAAACACCCAAATTAATTTTTTTACTTGATCAAACAGCTAATTTTGATCAAAAAAACTCTTTTTGCCAAAAAACTATTTGCCAAACAACCCCAAGAAGCTAATTCTTTAAAAAGCTCTTCCATAATTAGCCTTTTCAAATTAGCTTTTTAGATCCAAAAAGCTCTTCTAAAAAGTTCTTTCACTAAACACTCAGATTAGCTTTTTTACTTAGTCAAATAGTTAATTTTGCTAAAAAAACTCTTTTTGATCAAAAAATTCTTCAAAAAACTGTTTGTCAAACACCCCCAATAACACGGGTATAGATTACTACGTACACTCAATGACGACATGACTGAGCGATTAGAGGAGCTTCAATAATGGAGAGAAAGTTGCTTCCTTCATCGTACTAGTATTGCACCCCCAGTGAAGGCTTGCAAAAGAACTCGAAGTAGAGTGCTTCTTTGGGAATGAGTTTCTGATGCCTAAATTAGTGCTGGAATTAGTATGATATAGAATTGCAAATAAATAAACATGTATGGAGGGCAAGAATTCGAGGGGAGGGTGTGAGAAACAGAGTACATGTCCTAAGAACATAGCAGAAGAGCTCCGGAGGTCGTAGGGCAATGTTGTTTGGAATCACGTCCCATCCTGACGGCCACCTTGCGAGAGCAAAGCTCTTGGTCTCTCCAGTGGGGTTAATTAGATAGCAAGTCTGCTAGTCAAGTTGGTCGCATGTGCTATCTACCCGTTATAGGGTGTTCGTGTTCTTTTCATAGGGGGCAGTCTATCCACTTACAGAAATTGATGAAAATTTGTCCAACCGTAAGAGCATAGAAGATGTTCCTGGGAAGGTTTGTGTTGGGCTAATTTCAACCGTCCTGGGCTAGTTGGGTTGCATGACCGAACATTCATTCGTTTGGCTAAACCAGCGTCATGCCTAGACAAATAATACATTGGAATATATCTGCAGAAATTGTATTGAAATCTACTGTCCCTATGTCCCAAATTAACGAAGAAATTAACACTTAAATGGAACTCATTTGAAAAAATGATTGCGCATATCAAATTTTACACAACAAAAAGTTATTTACTTCCTGTGAGCTGTATGACGGTTCACAGCATTTTGCCAACCAGTGAGGACGACTGATTGATGATACTTGTTGCTATTTCATGGCCAAATGGAACAATAAAATGTTCGGCCATTGTATTTTAGATGAACAAAATAAAACGCCCATATTTGATTATTTGGCCTAAATGACCCAAAACAATGTCCAACTCAATACTCAAAATAGCATATTCTTATTTTCGGCTTGAACTCAAATGACTAGCCCAATTCAAATCCAGACTTAAATTGCTAATAATATTGATTGTATTTATGACATGATTATACAATCACAAACACGCAAATCTAAACCCAATCCGAGCCAAAGTCATCATATAGAAGATGTGGTTCATGAAAGCAGGTTTGAAAAAGTATTAGAGACATGTTCAACGATGCAGAAGGCGCCAGAATGGAGAGATCATATTAGTGGGTCACGAGACCACGGTATAAGAAGGAAACTTGCCAATCTTGAGAGCACTGTACTGAATAAGAGTGTTGGGAACAGCAGAAAGATAGTGCGGATACTGCAGCAATGGGGGACGAGCAAGAAGATCGGTTAGACCATCATCAGGTTTTTTGAGGATTAACCGGGCCAACTTTTAGCCTGTTTGGGATGTGATTTGATGCGCATGGTACGAGATAAAGGGAACATTAACAGAATCTCGCCACATTGTTTCTAAAGTAAAGATTGATTTTGAGTTTCCTCATTGATACTCGATAATAAACTAATGTTACCAACCAACCAATGTTTACAGCCAAAGGCCCAAAACTGTCCACTGATAAGCAGAACAGAACATTAGAATGAACAGACAGGCTTCACATCATGAAATACGTGGTATGATATTTATGATTCAACCAAGTATCAGCTCACACTGCAAATCCTGCGCCCTCCAATTTCCACTCAGTACAGAATAGATAGTGGTGCTGACAACTAGACACTACATGTGCAATTTGTGCCCACAGACATTTCCCCATCAGAGTAATCAGCATATAAAAATCCATATTCATCAATGACAAAAATGGTAGAATATCTTATATTCTTTGACGAGAAGTAATTCTGGCTCGAAAACACGAGGCTGGTGGCCGCCATCAGCTATATAACGTCACTCTTTCTCACGCATGTCCTTTCACCCGCCTCATCATTTCGACAAATTCTCCAAAAACTGTAACCGTAGAAGTAAAAGAATCAAAAGGCGTACCACCATCAACTGAACAACTTACAAATTGAAACTTTTTAGCATTATCATACACTGTACAACGTAATTTCGTATTCTCAAGAGTTTAGTAACATCAGCATGCATCATTTCATATGAATGCTTACAAGGGAAAAGTATGCATACCAGGGTCTGCATCATGAGGTCCAGGAGATGCTTCGGGATGATATTGGAGAGACATGATGTTCTTTGCAGGGAAGGCAAGACCAGCACAGCTCCCATCATTAAGATTAATGTGTGTCACTTCAACTCCCTCTGGAAGTGATGCAGGGTCTACCGCGTAGTTATGGTTCTGTTGCATGACATTCATGAAGCATAAAATGCTTAATTAAGAACAAGAGCATAGGATAAACTAGATAAATAGACATTTTTAATATCATCGATTACATATCTAAAAAGTCAAGAAAAAAGCATCACCCATCAAAGGACAATGTTTAAAAGGCAGTAGGAGCTAGAGAACAGAGCGATTAGAAATGCATAATTGGAAATAGGAAAGTGCGACCATTGCGAGCAACATCCAAGCGAAAACAAAAATATGCCACCTTTAACAGCCTAACCCTTCAGTTGATAAATCAGACATCCTAACTGCTATAGAACAATTCAAATGTGACACAAAGTTATGGTGAGTGTTACTGGGCATACAGTGACAGTGTACCTTGTACACAGGCTATATGCGGAAAAAGAGGAAGAAGAAAAAATGAGGAGCTCAACAATGAAAAAGAAGAAATAGTACGGAAACAAGTACCCACCTGTGAACTGATTTCAACCTGGCCATTTAAAATATTACGAACAGGATGATTCCCTCCATGATGACCAAACTTCATCTTGAATGTTTTACCACCCAAAGCCTGACCCAGCAACTGGTGGCCCATGCAGATCCCAAAAATAGGGACCTTACCAATTAATTCTTTCACTGTCTCAACTGCATAGGGGACTGCTGAGGGATCCCCTGGACCATTGCTGAAAAGAATGCCATCTGGCTTCATTTTCAGGGTCTCTGATGCTGGCCATGTAGAAGGGACAACAGTGATGTTACATCCATAGGATTTCAAGCGCCTCAAAATATTGTACTTGACCCCAAAATCATATGCAACCACCTTCATAACAAACAGAATATCATCAAAAAGTGAGCACAGTTCAATTATGAACACATCAACAAATTCAAATACAGCACGCTATGAATCAAGGTACAAACATTGAAACTCTCTCCTTGTCTCCCATTTGTATTAAATTCCCATTCATTACCAGTCTTCTCAACCCAGTCATAAGGAGATTGACAGGTGACGCCACTTATCAAATCAACGCCTGCATAAATCAAACCAAAAAATTTAAGCCTTCACCTCAGATTTTCCTCTATATTTTTGCAAAGGACTGAGACCTACCGACAATATCCCAAGAACGAGCCATTTCCAAGAGCTGTTGATCAGATTTTGATTCTTCTGTACTCAATACACCAATAAGGCTCCCATCCTCTCTCAATCTACGGGTGAGGGCCCGAGTATCAACATCATCTATTGCACAACCAAATAATGAAAAGAAAAGAAAAGAAAAGAAAAGAAAGGACAGGAAAATCGTCAGCTAGCTATAGAAACCACCTAAATACAAATAACTTGTTGTTTACCGATTCAAGATTCCCATAACTTGTTTTTCAACTTACATATACCCATGATGTTCCTTTTGCCCAAATAATCTCCAAGAGTCTCTGTACACCTCCAGTTTGAAGTGCTGAAGCAGGAGTAAGTAGCCAATGTTCAGTTATGGTTAGCAACTTTAAGAAAAGCACATGTGAAATAATAGAAGCATTGGAAATCCCAACCTGACACTCAAGCTTCTAATGACCAGACCAGCAAGGAAGCATTGCCTGGATTCTTCATCCTCTGAAGCAAGAAAAAAAACTCAGGCTAATTTCTTATAAACTCCGGCAAATGAAATTGATCAAAGCAAAAGTGAAGAGGTTCTCACCAAAATTGACACCAGTATTTCCTATATGGGGATTAGTCATCAACACAAACTGACCAGCATAACTGGGGTCAGTGAGAATTTCCTGATAACTGCAATTTCAAAAAATTATATCAATCTACAATGCACACTGCGAGGACAAAAATGGCAGGGCACAGAGGTCGTCATCTGACCCTGTCAAAGAGGTATTGAACACCACTTCACCAACTTGTGTACCAGTCGCACCAAATGACTTGGCCTTCCAAATGGAGCCATCCTCAAGAACAAGTCTGGCATCAGATACCTTCCATGGTCTCTCTCCCAACCCTGTAGTTTCACCACAAACATGTTGAAGATAAGGCTGTGTCGCAGCTCGCAATGAATTTAAAAATGGCCCCAGAAAAGGGAAAAAAAAAAAAGAGGCAGAATACAGCAACAGCAACCTCAAGCCTTGAGGAAAAGTAACCATGTTGGGTCAACAAAATTTAATAACCAATAATTGAATGCAATTATCATTCTAGATTCTGAACATCCTTGTTTATTTGCGACACTAGGTACAAACTGGTGAGTGGTGCTTACCAAATTGTTAAAGCAACCGTATACTGAGGCTGAGACATTTGATAATTTAAACAAATCAAACTTCTGGGGGTTGTCAAAGATGTTCCAATTTTACACCAGTAAACCAGTGTCCGAGGACCAAACATTAAAAGAGCACACTGCTTTGGACCATCTGATCAACGATCAGTTATCTCCCCTTCTCCTCCATTCTTTTCCTAATTCCTACACAACATATTACCTCAGCACTGCCACCTTTCTCTTTCGAAAACATTACTGATGTCATGCCTAACAAACCCCTCAAGCGAGTCCCCAGAGTATCACTCATGTCTCTTATCTTGCTCCTTGGGGATTTTCTCCGCATACAGACCTCCAGAGATAAGAACATCAATGACATGACCTGGGCAACGCTTAGTCACAAAATTAACAGGAAGTCCTGCATATCCCAGAATCAATGCTAATAGCAGCTTTAACAGAACTTTATAGGAAATTTTTAAATTAAAAAAAAAAACTGATGAGGTCTCATACTCATTCAGCTAACCACCTCCAACTTCGCCATCCCGTTTCTGGCAATACCCACCACATAATTCCCGTTTCAGAAAACCCACTTTCATAAAGTTCAATTAACATCCAGATACCCAAGTAACTTCTCAAATCACTAGGCATTCACAACAATATGGTGATGCTAGGTTCGACATCAAATTTCAAGGGGCATGCTACACATTGAAATTCACACAAAGGAAGTACATTCATTCTCCATGTAAAACAATCATGACAAAGAAAAACGTTCAGTAATTCACTTCAGCAAAGGCAACATAGCTACTCACCAACTGTAACATGGTAAGCATACCTGGGGAAGAGGCATTATTGGACAGCGATACAGAGCACTTGACTCTGAAAACCCTAACTTGGGGTTTATGGGCAGACCAAGCTCCTAATGGAATTGATATTGCTAAATCCATTGCCCTACAAGCCATTTTTGTCGAATAAAACTGATGCAACCAACATACATCTAAGATTAGCACCCCTTGTTTATTGTTTCAAAAATTCACATTCAGAAACAGGGGAGCAGAGAGAGAGTGTGTACCAGTAGGCGAGAACGTGTGAGGTTCCGGTGGAGGAGAGAGAGAGCGGCGGCGGAGGTGAGGGTGGCGCTTGGCGGAGTGGGAAGCGTGAGGTCGTTGGCGCTGGTGTCGTTTTGGGGTAAGAAATGCCGGCTGTTTAGGGTTTACGGCCGGAGTGAGTGACCGAATGGAGTGAGGGCCTTGAGTCAACCCCTGGTGCAATTCTTATGATTTTCTTTTTTTTTTTTTGGGGGGGTTGCAACTTTTTTGATAACTATAACTTAGCTTTTAATTTTTCTTTTTTGCTTTTTCTTTTGGTGGATAAGGGAGCAAGGAGGATCCAACGGTGCAGGCTTATCAATTGACAGTAGTAAAGTTTATAGCCAAATTTGGATGTGTATTAAGGTCTTCAGCTACCTTCTCTCATCCTAGTTATTGTAATTTTCGAGTTTATTATCTGTTGATAGTTTAAGTAGAACATTTGAGAGAATAGCTACTTAATTTCGATTGTATTTATCTATCCCAAGCAAATAGATTGATAGTATCAAGTATGATTTCTCCTCTATCTAAATCTAATCTTTGATATCTACCTATTTAAAGTTTGATTCGATTCAATTCGTTGAATAAATGGTTTTCTAATTGTCATTTTAGGACAATCGATATAGTTTACGAATTATAGTATAAAATAGAATCTCATTTATCAATTTACAAATTGACTTGTTAACAAATACTACCATTAAGTTTGGTCATACTAATATTTACATTGTGCCTAAACTAAGCAAAGTTCATCCTATCTCGTGTACATTCTAAAGAAACTTGATGATGCCAAATGTTGTGGGCTATGAAGGAAGAGGGGGAACAGAAGGAGATTTTGTCATGATCACGAAAAATTTTTACGCAGATTCCTTATGACGAATTTTGATGTCTTTCAAGACGCATAGTACACCCAATCTTCCCTTTTCTTGTGGCATTAGCACAAGCTGTAAGCTCAAACACTATTAGACAATTTTGATGTGATTTGCAGGGGTTTGCTTATTCTTCTTTAATGTCTCAGTGATTCTTGTTGTTGCTGCCTTCTTATATTGGACCACTTGCAATTCGAATAACTTCCCAATATGCAACAATTCCTTTGCAATTTGTTGAATGCTATCTATTCCTTGTGAGCTTGATTGAGACTTCTTTGATTGGCATACACCTTTCTCTTTGTTTTGTTGAACTTGCTGGGATAACGATTCAAAAACCGGAGGCTGAGCAAGTTCTGTTTCATTATGCAAATTTTGCAAATTTAATCATCTCCTCATAATGCCCATGTTGGCTAAAGGAGATTGTCTTAGTTCTGCGCACAGAGTAACTGCTGCAATTTGGAGAGTCACCAGCTAGCTCCTCATTTGAATTATCTTGAAAGCCTAGCAGCTCTGTGGATTCTACATCCAAGTCAACAATGTGTGTACCTCCTTCCTTCAAATCACTTTGTGTCGTGTCATCACTAGAAGCAATCCATTCTCGATGTCTTCGAATCCTGACACTCCATCACTAGAATCCATAGCCTCTATGTGAGGAGAGGGTGACGGGTACTGGGGTTTCCGAATAACTTGTATTGTTGGACTCAATATCTTTGACAACAACTTGATAGTGTAATATCCTCTTCAATATAATGGAGGTGCTTCGTGTTAATCAAAATCCTCATGGACTCAAATGTGTCTGTTCTAGCAATAGGTTTGTCCAAGTAGAGTAGACTTCCCCATATTTCATAAATTCTATAAAAATTTTCCCACTTCCAGTAATGTGTGCACTCCAACTACCTCAATTCAGACTTTGTGAGTTTCATAGCAATTATATTGATCCTATTTCTTCACATCGGTAAACCAGTTGTCTAACTCTTGATATTTATTGAGGGCAGCTTCCATTTGCTCCAATGTAGGGAAGGTCAAGATAAATTTGCAGCTACTCAGAGCGAAACTCCTCGAACATTGCCCATACTTGCTTATGATGGCCGTTGCTAAAGCTTCAAGGTCTCTTGGTTTGTCTGAATTGTAGACCAGGCTTTTACTCACCCATTCTTCAAACTCAGAGTTCAAATTTTTGCATTATGAGCATTTTCCTGGCTAAATCTAAAGACTCGTGCCTCCTTGGTAACTGTTCAATAACCATCTCAACCATAAGCTTAAATTGATGGTTAAAGGTCTAAGAATACCTATATACTCTTAACACCTCCTCAAGCGAATGCCCTTTGGATTTAAGCGTGGATGTTGCAAAGCCCTCCTCTACCTTGGACAATAAATCAATGTGGGGTTGTTGATATTTGAACTCGAGACGTCTCGCTCAGAAAGACTCTGATACCATGTCCAAGAACCATGTCAACAAAAAACTTAAGCTGATGGTTAAAGACCTAGAAATACGTTCATACTCTTAAGAGTAACTTTTGGTTCTTTCCTCTTATGTGACCAAACTTTCTCATTTCCTATTGTCATATTGTTAAAAGCACAAGGTTCTCTGCCTCTGATTTCCCCATTCCCATACCTTGCCATGCAATCATGAATTTTACACCCTCTTATGGTGGCATTATTCATCACGAGTATAGTTTTAATGCATCCCCCCTCTTCCAGAATCTAATGGATTCAAACCTTCTTCTTGAAACTCTTCCTACTTTAAAGGGTATATAGGTATTGTAGACTGGCCTAACCTTTTGGAAGATCCCTTTAAAGGTCATATCTATCTAATCTTTCTGGACGATTGTTGACAAAGATTGTGACGACCTTCCTACCTCCTTCTACCTCTGCATCCCTCGACCTCATTGTAGCAAAAGGCGTCTTTGCCCTTCCTTCTCCCTTGATTGGGGAAGTTTTTCATTTGAGCACAGTGATGACTTGGGCTATGTTCGGTAATAGTGCTTTAACTAGCGTTTAGCGTTTTAAATATGATAAAACTGTACTTTTTCAAAATTTTAGTGTTCGGTAAAGTAGCATATCAAATTAGTATTTAACATTTGAGAGAGCGTTTTAGAAATGTAGCGTTTGAGAAAACGCTACAGCATTGCATTTTTTTGTTCCAATTCTGTCCCTGTTATTTTTCGAAATTTACAGCCCTTGCCCCTAATATAAAAGCTCCCTTCTTCCCCAAAACCCTCACTGTTCGACCCCCCCATTCTCTGCCTTCTCTGTTTGAAACCATGCAGAACATCACAAACCATAGAAGAATTCAGCAGCAATTCTGGAATTCAAGTGAGTATATTGATTTTTTTAAAATCTTATTTGATGTTAGATCTGAATGCTTTTTTCTGGAATTGGAAGGAATTTCTTGTTTTGGACCTCCATTATTGTTCCTGCATCTGCTACTACTGTTGTTCCATGATTGATGTTCTAGAACCCCACTTTGATTGATGTTGTTATGGTAGGAAAAAGATTCAGCTTTTGATTGAAAGCAGGAGTAAAGCCTTGTGTTTTGAATTCCAGAATTTCTACAAAATCTGAAGCCTTGTGTTTTTTTTGGGGGGGTAGAAAGTAGTGTGTTTTGAATTCAAAGCTTCATCAAGACCAGAGGACCTCTTCCTTTTCTTCAACCAATTTTAATTTTCCACCGACTAAGATAAAAGAAGAGAGAGAAAGATGGTGTAGTTTCTGTGAATTCATTCATTCAAAGCCTTATTTGGGTTGGTTCTTTATTTCTCTCTCTTTTGGAGGCTTTGTAGGATTTGGGCACCCCAAATTTCTACAAAATCATATGCAACAGAGTATTTTAGCCATCGAGACAAATGCCGAAATAATTGAAACTACAAAACAATTTCAGATGGACATATATGCTCAAGGGATTTCGTCCATAGACCTGTAGTTTACATTAAATTAAGCACTTGTGCATATGGACACTAGGCTGGTAGAATAAATCTCCACACCCAATTTCGGATCAAATCAGAATAGGTCGAATGACATATTGTCACGCTTGACTAGGTTCAGCCGTTCCAGTTGGGTCATTCCTAGGTCATATTCAACCATGTCGGTTTCTCCAGTAGCTTTGCCAAGAAAGTGCACTTGATGTAGTTCAGTGGTCAGCCAAATATCAAGTTGCTTCACTTAGGGCCAGGTTAATTAAGGGTTGCATTAGAATTCCATTTAGCTTTATTTTTTCATACCCAATTTTGGGTTTGTTTTGGATCTATGCTTGGTTCTTGATTCACCTCTTTTAATTTCTGATGCACATCTAAATGAGCTACAATGGATACGATCTCCTTTTTTATGGCAATGATTTGTTTATTCAAAAAAAATTCCTTCAAAAGGACGTCCTTAAATGAGAATGCCAAAGCTCAGAAGTAAGAAGGTAAAGGACATATCGTAGGATTCAAGTTTCTATTATTTCCACTGAAAATATGTTCCTCTGCACCACTTTTATCTTTGAAGTCTTTGCGCAAGCAGTGAAGTCTCTTTGATTCCTTGGCAATTGGTAGGCGAAAAGCCTCTAGTTTGGAATCTCAGTGGTCCTATGTTGTATTTTTTTTTTTTTTTTGGGGGCCAAAGTAAGAATATCAAGAGGGGTCCTTATGCTCTACCAAAATCGAATGAACTAGATTGTTTAAATTCAAAGCGTTGTCTGCTTTACTCTTCACTCTTTAGGCTAACTTTTTATTACTAGTTTTTGATAAGACAAGCAGATAGGGTATTGATTCCTAACGTTTAGTTTTATCGTGTATAGGTTTGATGTCTGAGCTATATGGCACTGGAAAATAATGAAATTAAAAAGGGTGGAGCGACAAAAGAGTGTTTTAAGTGGTGCTATGATGAGATAATTGTCTTATGTGATGTCATTATTCAATATATTATGAAGAATGGACTTTGGACAGTCCATTAAATGGTGCGAAATTGAAAAAGAAGTTACTTAGAAAATCGGACGTCCATGTGCAACTAATTGTTTAAGCACAAATATGATGCGATGAGAAAGGATTGGCGTGCTTGTAAGCAGTTGAGAAATATAGAAACAGGACTAGGTTGGGATCCTATTTCGGAAAAAATTGAGGCTTCAACCGAGTGGTGGGACAAGAAAATCAAGGTTAGTTTGTTTTTTTAACCTAAAAAAAAAATCCCTTTATAGTCCATAGATATAGGATAGCCTAGATATTTTAGATAATTACTTTATTTTAGTTCATTGACATTGATCTTTGATACTACATAGGAAAATCAGTATGTTAAAAAGTTTCGAGACAAAGGTGTGAGTTCATTACTTGAAGAAAAGTGGGAGCATATATATGGAGGTACATATGCAACAGGGGGAAATGTTTATGTACCTACTATGGAACCTCCTATTATAAATGTTGAGGAACAAGGAGAAGGACATGAATCGAAAAATCATATGGAAGATAGGCTAGGTGAAGAAGACAATTTGCATATCTATAATCTTCAAGATAATCCCTATTTTGAATCAATATTAGCCGAGGAGGATCAATTTTTTACAGATTTTGTCAAGTATGTGAGTAATGGTAATAATGACAACACCAAAGCGAATAGTGAAGATGACCCTTCCCAAGTGAATAATCAACTTCTCAGTACCCAAGTGGCAAATCAAGTTAGAACAGATAAGAACGTATTTAGACGAGCCCAAAAGTCTATCCCAAATACTAATACTGTGCAATTGAAGCGTAATAGAAGGCAATCAGGGGGATCAGCAATTAAGCACATGGTAGTATCTTGTCGAATAATGAGTCAAGGAGGACCAAACGGAATGAACAAGCAAGCATCATCCATGTCTACCATTGCTTTGACAATGCAAATTATTAATCGTATGGTAGATAATAACATTTTCGAGAAAGGCAGTGACCTTTGATGTTATGCTACTCATGTGCTTGAGGATGCTGTGAAGAGAGAAATCTTCTTAAATATGATGATGATAATAGCAAGTTAAAGTGGCTTCAGTATTTCCGTAGGATGAAAGACAACTAATTAAGTTTCTAGTTTTTCATGTTTAGGTTGAGGATCTTGTTTTATTTTCGGAGCACTTATTTTTTTAATTTTGTTTCGATGATTGAACTTATTTTTATTATCATTATTGTTATTATTATTGTTATTATTGGTGTTATTGTTGTTGTAGTTTTTATTACTATTACTATTATTATTCTTCATATTATTATTATTGTTGTTGTTGTTGTTGTTATTATTATTATTATTGTTATTGTTGTTGTTGTTATTATTATTATTTATTGTTGTTATTATTTGTTATTTTATCATTTTTATGTACAGAAAAAAATAATAATGGAATGGGATCAAATGGAGTGTGACGAAATGGATTGGGACTAAATGGAGTATGACGAAATGGAGTATGATGACATGGACTATGAGGACACGTTCCATAAATTTTGGACTATGGTTTCATGTACAATGACCTTGATGACTATATATTATTATAAGTATATCTACAAGGAGCCTTGTATGACTTCTTCTTTAACATGAGAAATATGGATCAAGGAGTTGATAAATGGTAATCCTGTTCGATGCATTAATGCTTTTAGAATGGAGCCAAATTTATTTGTAAGATTGTGTAAGGAATTGTCTATAAAATATGGGTTGCGGTCAAGTAGTAGGATTCAATTTTTGAGAAAGTTGGCATCTTTTTGTACACCCTTGCTTTAGGTGTTTCAAATGGAGTGGTTGGAGAACGCTTTTAACGGTCTGGTGATACTATAAGTATAACATTTCATGAAGTGTTAAATACAATTTCTGCATGTGAGTCTAAGGGCCTCGCATATGACATCATAAGACCAAGAGATTCGGGATTCAAACATATACCGCCTCAAATTGCTAATGATGAAAGATACATGCCTTGCTTTAAGGTAAAAATATATTATTATTTTTTTCCCAATGATTTCATTTGCAAAGATTTAATCTTATGAGTTATGATTTAATAATAGAATTGTATTGGATGCATCGACGGCACACACGTGGTAGCATGTATTCCTGAGAATGAGCAATTACCTTACAGAGGAAGGAAGGGGTATTTGACGTTCAATGTTAAGGCAACATGTGACTTTGATATGTGTTTTACATTTGTGTCAGCAGGATGGGAAGGATCAGCACATGATGCTCGAGTTTTTTTACATGCAATTGAAACACCAGAATTGAATTTTTCTAATCCACCAGAAGGTATGTTGTCATGCAATTTAACTTTGTGGTCAATTTTTTTGGGGGACAACAAGCTAATTTTTCTTTTAAATGTAATTAGGTTCGTACTATTTGGTTGACAAATGATATCTTGATAGAAAAGGTTATCTAGTACCATATTCAAACTTACGATATCATCAATCACAATTTCAAAATGAGCTATCAAACAATGCTCAGGAAGCCTTTAATCGTGCACACTCATCCCTACGAATATGTATTGAGAGATCATTCGGAGTTTTGAAGCAAAGATGGAAAATACTCAATAGAATGCCTCAATTTACTATTGCTACGCAAACGAGGATCATAATGGCTACATTTGCACTACACAACTACATTTGAATCAATTCACCAAATGATCGCATTTTTCAAGTATTTGAGCAACATCCTGATTATATACCTACTGATGAGCTCTCATATAGCACTTCTACAAATGAGGAAAATGTAAGGCAAAGATCTGAAATGAAAGATGTTCGTGATCGAATTGCTGAATCGTTGTGGTTTGCCCAACAATAAAATTAGTATGGTTATTATCTTTTTCTGTTATGACTTTATTTTTGAATTACACAATACGTTAGGTTTGATTTATTGATCCTGCCAAAACATTAATTCTATGAGCAATACTTCAATAATAAATTAATATTGCAAATTTTGTACCATCAAATTATAGCAGTAGTTGTAGTTATTATTGTTGTGGTTGTTGCCGTTGCAGTTATAATAATAGTAGTAGTAATAGTAGTAGTAGCAAAAATTAAGCATGAAACAACAAAAATATTAGTAATGTACTTTTTCGTTATTTTATGTCAATTGGCTTATTCAACAGCTGATTTTACCGAATACATTCTTTTTAAACAGCTAGTTAAATAGCTATATGCTATCCGCTAAAACTCAACAGCTATCTACTATTCAAATAGCTATCTGCTATTTAAACAGCTATCCGCTACTCAAATAGCTAATTTTGCCAAACAGGGCCTAGATGTGTATCTGCAAGCTAGTCACATGTTGAAATTGAGTTTCTGGTGTTGTATTCTTTAAATTTTGGTTGGTACTAGTGTTATACCCTTATAATGTAAGAGTGTGAGTTAAATAATTTTTTAACATATTATTAAGAGAATAGATTTTTAATTAAAAAAATAAATTGATGCATTATATTATTTTGTTCATGTAAAAGTAAAGCTAGTCTTCTTTAGTTTTTTCCCCTAATAATAACATACTTTTTTATTCCTAATCAATATTTAACTCACAATTTTTATTGCATTTGCATCATTAATCTTATATATTTTATGATTAAATTTTATTATTAAACAATAGAAAGGTATGTGAGAAGTTACCTTATAAAATAGAATTAATATTGTATTAAATTTACATTCATCCTACATAACCTTTTTTTTTAATTTTAAATATCATGTAACATCCTATGTTATATTAAAGTATCTCATATTACTATTCACTCCTCTATGGCATCCTACATGATAAACTTATGTGTTACATGAATTCAATCCAACTTTTAATAATACTACTTTTTACCCGCGCGTTGCATGATTGCTATCATTTCTCGATTGATAAGTATCAGTATCTTGTTGTATATCTTGTTGGTGTTGTTATACCGTACGGAGTTCTGTGAACTTAATGGTAGCACCATTTTTTGACTTTATTTTATATAAAGTCACCTTAATTATATGTACTTAAATTTTTGTTGTGCAGTCTATCTTTTTTAATCATGTTAGTCAATGAATTTTTAATTGCTTTTTAAGAGATTATGTGGTTTGACGCTGTGTGATTTTTTTTTGTAAGTTTAAAATAATTTTGTGAAATTACCATATTAATGGTGGGAGCAAAGGAAAACCATAATATGTTTAAACTTGGACTTTGTTTTTAAAAATGCATCATATGGTAATGTAAAATGTAATGTGTAAAAAGTAATTATAATATGAAATGTTCAATAACATATCAAATTTATCATCTTTACTGTCTATTAGTCGCCAAATTTCGTTCTCAAATTAAGTAACCTGCAAAAGTAACATATACTATACTAAGTTAGGTTTTGATTTTTCATTTGTTCCTAACCACTTGTTATCAATGGTGTGTTGTTAAATGTATGTAATGATTTTTTTACATGCTTATACATTTAGTAAAAAATAATAAGATAATATTTTTGTATTTATTTGTACTTACCAACAGAGAGATATTTCAATTGTAGACTTCTTGTATATTTCATCTACCTTGAATTGCATGTACAATATTGAAGGAATTTATTCATTGTTATTCATCATTTTAATCTTCAATTATGTTTAATTCTAAGAATCATAATATGCCATGGTCTTTGCATAATTGAAACTAACATTTTGTAGGAGTTTACTAACACTAAAAGATGTATAGTGTCAATTTGTTTTTTTCACAGGGAGGAGGGAGGACAATTTGTAGTGGTGAAATTATTTTGAGTGCATACATACAATTGGTAAGTTGTTGAACGCTTCTTTGTAGACAATGTTTTTATGTATCTTTCATAGTGTTCATTATAATGTTTAATGATAAACTTCAAACATTCTGGTGAAATCAATCGTGAGGCTGCAGTTTAGTAGTCAATGACTTAATACCGATTTTGAAAGGTAAACTCCTACACATTTCAGTGATTGTCCTTGACTTTTATTTATAGTCATTGCACAGTAAATATGAATAGAAAATTATCTTCTTTTTAATACGAATTACTACTTTGTCTCAGAGGAATGCAAAACAATTCTAGGGATTGTACCCTTCATTTTGACATTGATCGAGAAAGGAATAAGATTCTTACATTTTTAGCCAATTAGTGCTTGTTAGTACTCATTTTTTGATCCTTTCATAACTAAGAATTTTATGGGGATACAAATTTTCTTTTTGATCAAATGACGATACAAACTTAGATGGGATACTACAAAATTAAGTCCCTATTTATAGGAATTGCAAATTAAAATAAATTCTATAGTAAATGAGTAGCTGCCACGATAATGAGGTAATTAATTTCAAAAATAATATATAATATAATAATTAAAAGTGAGCATTGAAATGAAATAATGAGGTAATTTGGCAAAGGTTATATAATATTAAAGATGGACATTCAAATGAAATAATAAGGTAATTTACTAATAAGAATAAATTAGCAAAGGATCAGTTAGCACATGTGAGACCAAATGTCAAATTTATAGGGTCATGCATGCCAATTAAAACTAATAATTATCACAAAAGGTGCATTTTTTTCCTAGAGATTTCTATTAGTTTAATCAAAGTCATTAAGCATGCACTTACTTCCTATGTCCATTGTAGATAATTTTAACAATTTAATGACACCTTTAATATTATTTAATAGTGATGATGGTCTTTCCTACTATTTGACCATGATTTGAATAAAAATAAAATTTGATTAATTATTCTCATGCTCAACAAAGCATAGAAAAATTGTTGAAAGTAGTAACAAAAAGACAGATAAGTCTTTGACCTTAATCTTATCTCTTTAGTGTATAATTATTTATAAAAAAACCAACAAAGAAAAATGAAAAAAATTAAAAAAAGAAGAAAGAGAGATTAGTAGCAGATGAAGAAATTTTAGTACAATTTGAATTTAGAAAAATTTTTAACGTTCTTTTTTTGGGGAGAGGGGGAGAAGAGGGGAGTACTACTAATTTGTGAAGTCAATTATGGCCTATTATGGAAATGTAGACAAACTACTCTTATATATTAATGTACCTATTAAATTTAAATTTAAATTTGTTAAAAGAAATAATTATACTATATGATTTTTGAGCCCAAAATATAATCTCAAGTGAAATACAAATTGAATAAATCACTAAAATATTTTTTTAATATCATGAACATAAGTTACAAATGTGAAAATAAAGTAAATATTGTACCAACTTAAAGTAGTCACAAGCGAAACCCACGATCACATTAAGGTCCTATGGTATTTCATACTATCTAAATCCAATTATGTGACATGCTTAAGTAAAAGCTTTGCAGTATGCGAAATAAGCAGCCCAATCAGTATTCAAGTATTAACTCATGATATATTTACTCAAAAATAAATATATTTAGATTTAGATGTCCAATATATACTTACCTCAAGAATTATGTCTAACGCATTTCAATTTTTTTCTTAGTTAACATCTAAATCATTCCTTTAGTCTATATTTAAGTTTTTTAAGACAAAACTTAATTACTAATTAGTCATAACATATGAGAAAAGTAAACATTAAATTGAAATAAAATTACATTGCTAACTTGTGTCTATCTTAATTACACGATGGAAGTTTTCTATATTGCTATCCTACATGGCATTCTTATCCCAAGTGGCACCCTAGATGGTATCCTATGTCACATCCCAAGTGTCGCTCATACATGAGTTCAACCCAACTTTTAATATATATTAGGATTATACCCTCATATTACAAGAATGTGAGTTCAATAATTTTTTAATATATTATTAAGAAATAGATTTTTTAATAAAAAAGCAAACAATAAATTTATATATTATATTATTTATTGATGTAAAATTAAAGCGAGTCTTCTTTAGTTTTTTTCCTCAACTAAAAACATACTTTTTTATTCAGAAATAATATCTAACTCATATTTTTGGTGCATCATTAAATCATATATATTTTATGATTAAATTTCATTATTAAATATTAGGAAGGTATGTGAGAAGTTACCTTATTAAATAGAATTAATATTGTATTAAATTTACATCCATCCCACATAGCTTTTCTTTTTATTTTAAATCTCATATAGCATCCTATGTTACATTAAATTATCTCGCATAACTATTTATTCATATGTGACATCCTACATGGAAAGTTTACGTGTTACTTATACATGAGTTTAATCCAACTTTTAATATATATATATATATATATATATATATATATATATATATATATATATATATATATGAAGTTACGTTATTAAATAGAATTAATATTATATTAAATTTGCATTCACTTCATATAGCATTTCCTTTTTTATTTTAAATCTCATATAGCATGCTATGTTACATTAATGTATCTCACATGATTATTCATTCCTATATGACATCCTACATGACAAGCTTACGTATCACTCATGCATAAATTTTTTTATATATATACACACGCACACACACACACATATATATATATATATATGTATGTATGTGTGTGTGTGTGTGTATATATATATATATATATATATGTATATATATATATGATAATCTCATTAGTCATGCTTATGTGCATATCATGTCTATTGTGTTTGATTTTACTGCATTGTTTTATAATCATATGGTATTAATATATACTTGAGGCTCCTCTCTAATTTGCAAGTATAAAATGATGACATGTGGTGTGTGCACATCTGTAATTGTAGTCCATCAAATCTGTATTATCTAATTATCTACATTATATAGGTAGAAAAGGCTTCTTAATTATCACAAAGTTCCACCCTTATCTTTGCTAACCTTTTCTTCTTCTTTTTCTTCTTCTTCTTCTTATTGCTGTTGTTATTGTTATTATTATTATTACTAGTATGAATCCGTGTTATACACGATGCATGATGGAATAGACTTTTAGAATGCATATATTATTGAAAAAGAAAAAAGTTACAACTTCGTACATAATTAATATTGTAATTTAGAAAAAGATGAGATAGTTATCACTGAAAAGTTAAATAGATTTCATCTTCATACACAACTCCTCCAATTAATAATGTAGAAAATAACATTATGATAGGTTAATGAATGAAGTAAGATGGTGAAGATCCCTCTTTCCATTGTTGACCTTATGTAGAAAGTGACATCTATAGTCATCATTTGACTGCAAAAAAATATAAACGAAAACTTACGTGTCAATATTGTTTACTGTAGGCATTGATATTCTTCAACTAATAAACATATTCCTCTCAATCGTACAAGTGACTATTATTTTTTGGGTCAACAATATTGAACAATTTAATTGATATAAACATCTGGGCAATAATGTCAACTTTGTAGTGATTACATAAAAAATTAAGCCATGTATAGAAATAGCAAGAATTTGTTTAGAGAGAATGGTTAAACACTACCATTGAGTAAAAGGGGCTTGTATTCTGCCTTTGCTTATCTATTTTTTCCACGGCCAATATGGCAGTATTTATACATTGCATCCATACATGATGGCAACTACAACCCTAGTTGACGTAGACAAGGACTAGGAAACCATAGAAGAAGAAACCTTGTACATAACAATTTCTAAAGATTATTACATAATAATAGATTTCCTAATACTCCCCCTCAAGTTGGAGCATGCAGATCGTCCATGCCCAACTTGCTCTTCAAGTACTGGAACTGTCGCTTCTCGAGCACTTTGGTAAAGATATCCATAGGTTGTTCCTTTGTACCAAGATGAGATAGAGTGAGGATACCTGCTACAACCTTTTCGCGAATAAAATGGCAGTCAATCTCAATGTGTTTAGTTCGCTCATGGAAGACCAGGTTCTTGGATATGTGTAAGGCAGCTTGACTGTCACAAAATAGCTGCATAGGTGGTTTAGGAAACACACCTAATGAGGCTAACAAGGCTCGCAACTAAACTAGCTCAGTGGTCGTCATTGCCATGGACCTGTATTCTGTTTCAGCTGAAGACCGAGAGACTGTAGCTTGTTTCTTAGTTTTCCAAGAGATAGGTGAAGCTCCAAGTCGTATAACGTATCCAGTCAAAGACCTCCTTGAAAGGGGACATGTTCCCCAATCTGAGTCACAAAAGTCATAAATGGTCATATCGTTATTGGCCGGTAGGAGAAGTCCGAACCAGCACTGCCTTTCAGGTAGCGCAACACTCTACGGGCAGCATCCATGTGCTCCTCTCGAGGTGCCTACATGAACTGCGATAAAGTGTGAATAGCATGCACTAGATCAGGACGAGTGATAGTAAGATAGATTAACCTCCCAACTAAACAGCGATATTGAGCAGCATCCTTCAATAGACGTCCACTAGCAAGAGCAAGCTTGTGATTTTCTTCAATTGGAAACTCGGCGGGTTTTGCATCTAAGAGACCACATTCATTGATAATGTCTAATGTATACTTGCGTTGGCTCAAGAACATTCCTTGTGGTCCCCTGGCTACTTCGATACCCAGGAAATATTTTAAAGGGCCTAGGTCTTTGATACTGAAGCATGTATGTAAATAATTCTTGAACTTAGTGCATGTTTTAGTATCATTCCCTGCAAGGATAATATCATCGACATACACCAACACGGCCAAAAACACCTTTCCTTTCCGGTAGACAAACAAGGAATAATCGGCATACGAATGTACAAAACCATATGCACATAGTTTTGATGATAGTTTGGCGAATCACTGTCGAGGAGCCTGACGAAGCCCATAAAGTGACTTTCGTAACTTACATACTTTGGCTGGTCCAGGGGAAGCGAAACCAGGCAGCATTCGCATAAAAACTTCTTCTTCAAGATCTCCACGCAAGAAGGTGTTGTTGACGTCCATTTGATGCAATTCCCAACCTTTGGCAACTGCAACTGCCAGAAAACACCGTACACTGGTCATCTTAGCCATGGGAGCGAAGGTTTCATCGTAGTCAAAGTCTTCTATTTGATGGTCTCCACGTATTACCAGTCGGGCTTTATAGCGTTGAACCGTTCCATCGGGGTTATATTTTACACGATATACCCAACTAATGGGTCTCTTATCAGGTGGAAGATCCACTATTTCCCATGTGGCGTTGGCTTCTAGGGTTGGTATTTCATCTGCCATAGCTTTTCTCCATTGGGAATTCACAACTGCTTCGGAATAAGACCTGGGCTCAACAATCTTTGTAATTGCAGCTAAGTATTTTTGATGAGAAGGAGAGAAATTTGCACAAGTAACATAATTAGTGATAGGATACCGCGGACCTGAGGACCCTTTTGGAATAGGCTTTGCAAGTGAGATGGGGTCTTGAATCCGAGCACCATAGCATATAAAAACCCTTTCTCCTCGCCGAATGACCCGGGTTGGACTGCTGCTTAGCGTCTTCGGTTGGTCTGTTGGGTTGTGTTCTGTGTCCAGCTCGTGTTGGGCCACTGACCGTAATTCTGGGCTAGCAGAATCTGGTGTTTCCTGGCCCAGTAAACCATGGTGCAGTTCTGGATTTGGGGCTGTGCTGGACAAATGTTGGTCTTAGCTTTGAGAAAGCAACAACTAGGCTTTGTTCTGAGTACTCCCCCTGTCGTGCAGTTGTGGGCCGTGACCTGATTCCCAAGTCTCATCAAGAATTTCTAGTCCTATGCCAAAAATATTAGGAGATTGATCGAGTTGCTTCTCGTCTTTGCCAGCATAGGGAAAAATTTCTTCATGAAACACAATGTCGCGACTTATGAATATTTCATGAGTTTCTAAGTCGTACACCTTCCACCCTTTCATTCCAAGAGGATATGCTAAAAAAATGTATTTTCGACTACGGATTGCAAATTTATCCTTTGATGTGGGTCTAATTTGGATGAAACACAGACACCCAAAAACCTTAAGATGATCATAGGATGGTGGTTGGTGATACAAAATCTCATAGGGGCATTTTCCTTTCAACACACTGCTTGGTGTCCTATTTATTAAGTGTGCTACTGTTAACACACATTCTCCCGAAAATTTTAATGGTAATCCTGCTTGTAACCGCAAAGCTCTAGCTACGTTCAGTATATGACGATGTTTGCGCTATACGCGACCATTTTGTTGTGGGGTATCGACGCAACTTGTTTGATGGATTATCCCATTGTCAAAGTAAAACTGTTTCATAGGTCCAGACTTAAACTCTAGTCCATTATTACTTCTAACCGCTTTCACACCCTTTCCAAATTGATTTCGAACCATAGCTACAAATCCTTTCAAAAGCTTTCCCACCTCACTCTTTTCATGCATTAGGTAGACCCATGTGGCCCTACTAGTGTCATCTACAACGGTGAGAAAGTACCTGGCACCGCTAGAAGCCCTTTCTCTATGCGGCCCCCAAATATCACAATGAATAAGATCGAATATATCACTTGCTTTATTTTCACTTATAGAGAAGCAACTTCTAGTTTGTTTAGCCCTAAAACACACATCACAAACATCCAACTTATTTTCTTTTAAATCACCAAAAATTCCTAAATTTCTAAACAAAGTAGCCATAACTTCACTAGACGGGTGCCCAAGTCGATGATGCCATAATCGTCTTGAAATGACGGCACTTGCTCGTTTCTTCATCATTGGTACCCCGTGTAGTAATACACCCCATCTCGTTGCTCATCCACTCCAATTAGAGTCCTCGAAGTGCGGTCCTGCATCACAACAGAGTCATCAAAGAAGGTTACAGCGCAATTCAAATCCTTACATAACTTAGCTACAGATAAAAGATTGCAATTAAGTTTAGGAACGTATAAAACATCTTTAAATGTTCCTTTTCCTTCTAACGAGACCTCCCCTTGCTCCTTAGCCAAGGTGATCCTCCCATCTGGAAGACATATAGGAATTGGTTGGATTTTTGTGATCTCGCTGAAGAGCTTGGTATCTCCGGTCATATGGCAAGACGCGCCACTGTCAATCATCCATGATGACTTACCTGATAATTTATCGTAACCACCCTTTGGAATGTCGATGAGGCTCAACAACCTTTGCACTTGTTATTGTGACAAGCCCGGTGTACTGACTTGACCAGCATTAGTAACAGCCTCATTGCTTTGTGAAGACTCTGCCTGTACTGCTGTCACATATGCTGATTCGCGACCTGCATTGTGTCCTCCTCCTCTGCCTCGTCCACCTGCTGTTCGGCCACCGCGGCTTCCTCGTGTTCCACGGCCCTTCTCATGGCTTCCCCAACTTGGTGGATACCCAATAATTTCGTAACATCGAGACTCTGTGTGGCCCATACGACCACAGTGTTTGCAAGGAGCTTTTTCGGATGTCCAAGTTGCTGTCTTTACAGCAAAGGCTGCAGTTTCACTTCGATCATCTTTGCAAATCATATAGGTTTTATGATTCTCTTCTTGGGACACCATATTAAATATTCTGTCAAGCGAGGGCATTGGTTCAAGTCCCAAAATTTGGCTTCATATAGCCGAGTAGACATCATCGTTCAGCCCCATCAAAAATTGATGGCTCTTTTCTTCCTCGGCTGCCTTGTCCAGCCTTGCATTGACCTTGCACTAGCACTTCCCGCATGTGGAGCGAGGAGCGTGTAGACTTGCTAACTTTACATAGAAGTCTACCACTTCCATTCCCCTTTGCTTGCACTCGGCCACGTTAGCCTTCAACCGATGTACCTTAGGTATATTAATTGGTTATGGCATAACGTTGCTCCAAGTTCTTCCACATAGCCCTCGCTGTGTCCACGAAAGCTACGCTCGACCTTAGCTTGGGCTCGATGACGTTTAGAATCCATGAACATATCATGGAGTTCACCATCTCCCATGCTTGTAATTCGCTTGTATCCTCTCCTTGTTTCGGTGTAGGTTTAGTCAAAGTTCCATCGAGGAATCCTAGCTTGTTCTTAGATTTTAGAGCAGTTTTTACGGCTCTCTCCCAGAGGTCATAATTTTTGCCATCAAATATGACAGTTGTGATCAAAACACCCGGTCCTTCTGAAGGATGTAAGTAGTACGGGGAAAGGTTATCAACCACGAATTTCCTTCCGGTCATAATTTGATAAGAGCCTAGGCTCTGATACCATATAGAAATAACAAGAATTTGTTTAGAGAGAATGGTTAAACACTACCATTGAGTAAAAGGGGCTTGTATTCTGCCTTTGCTTATCTATTTTTTCCACGGCCAATATGGTAGTATTTATACATTGCATCCATACATGATGGCAACTACAACCCTAGTTGACGTAGACTAGGACTAGGAAACTATAGAAGAAGAAACCTTGTACATAACAATTTCTAAAGATTATTACACAAAAATAGATTTCCTAATACCATGTTTGTAAGTACTTGCAGCTTTGACATAGGGAAATTTTCCTACTAACAAAGTAGGCAAACCTCCCTTTTTTTTGGGGAGGAAGATGACCATTTGATATTTGGGAAATAGAAAACATGTGTATGACTTTTATTTTTAAAACATAAATTCATACATCACACACATACACTATATATAACCCAAAATGTGGTTACATCTGGTACATAAGCTAAAGAAAGATCAGTGAGCCCTTAGCCCATGCAGGTATGATATCAATTAGGCAGTTCAACATCAGGCGGAACAGTTACAATCACCGTAAAATAGAAAGCAGCAAGTATCATCATCACATGGAAGCATAAACCTCGCAGCATAAATGTAAAAGGAACCTTATGCAACATACATGCAAAAGGAGCCATAACCAATTGGCAATTGCCCCGTAAATAGAGTTGGTGCAATACGACAGGAAAGCATACTCCCACTCAGTCTTCTATCCATCACGTTTGTGCAACAAACTCTCGAATGACCCAGAGCCCTATTTTAAAGTACAAAATTGTCATGTAAATTTCCCAAGAACATGTGTTAAAACAAACGGGTACGAATTCCGCATTGCTAGGCTCACGTAACTGTCATATAGCAATTGAAGGAGGATTCAATTTCTGAGAAGTGAGAGAAGCTAGTAAAATAAACAGGGCAAACTCCAAAAGTAAAAAATCAATATTAACTCAAATAGGTAGGTGGTATGAGAAATTATTTTAAAGAGAAAAACAACAAAATTAAATTAAAAAATTAACAAATCTAAGAATGCTTGATAAAACCCCATTACTCTTGCTCTACGACCTGAATCCATCACCCAAAAAAAAAAAAGAAAAACTAAAGATCACTACTTTGGTTCAAAAATTAAAATGTTAATGGCATTAAACATAGAATTGTTTGGGCTATTAGTATTTCTCCATAGCATGGGCAACACAGAGATGGAGGGTCGGGGAAAGGGGTTGCTAAATGCTAAATCCAACTGGTCTTCAAATACACAAACAACATTTGAAATAATTTAGGTATAACTTTCTTTATTTTTAAAAAAAAAGAGAGATCTAATTACCAAAAATTCATCAAAAAATTCAAACTTTTTAACAACAATATGAGAAAAATTTAAATTAAAACAAAAGTAAATTTGACCCGACCATGGTGTGAGAATTGCTCGAAGACAGCGATTGACCAGCCAATGGCCTTAGCGACTATGCGGAAGTCCATATTACCGATGCAGTATGTGCTTGACCTGCAATTTGAGTGAAGAAAGGGAAAATCAATTTGGATGAAGAATGGCAGAAGGAAGCAGATATATCTTCAATGGAGAGAGAGAGATACAGAGAAAATGCTACGGCCTATGAGTTAGGGGGTGATTGTGAAATCCAATGGATAGAAGGTAATTTTGCTTTTTTTGCTTTTCATTGTCTTGCCCTGGGATACTCTGATGGATTTTTTCCAATTTAAATACAAGGCTCCTTCTGGGTTAAGAATTTGGAATATAGGAGGAAATTCACTGTTTGGGTTGAATGTCGTAAAGCAAATTAAGGGCTTCGCAGAGGAAGGGGAAAGAAAAGAATGCGGCATGGTCGATTTCAAATAGGAGAGAGAAGGAGACGTGGGTTTGATTTCAAATGAGAGAGAGAGAAAGAGACGTGGGTGAGGAGAGAGATAGAGAAGTGTGAACATGTGATTGGATAAGGACAAAATAGAGGAAGACGTGTGAAAAAAGAGAGGATGGTTACCGTTTTTTTTTAAATTTAAAATTAAAATTAATTTTTTACCCATTTTGACGGGAATAAATGAGAGTTCTGGAATGAGAGAAGGAAAGATTCTTAGCCTTTATATATTTTTACATTCATAGTATAAAGATTAGTAGGAGTAGCAGTAGGCCGCCGCTGCTGTCACTAGAATTGTTGTTGTAACTGTTATTACTGAAAATTAAACATCATTATCATCACATAATTAGCTTGATGAACATAACGTTTAGAAGTAGTGAACGTTGAATACGACTTTTATGTGATTGAAACGCTAAATTATCTAAATGCAAGACACATTGATGAATTGATTAATCATTTCAGATCTCAAAAGGCTTGGATTTGTCTGTTATAACAATAAAGCTGTGTTTGGCAACAGCGTTTTGGATAACATTTAGTGTTTTGACTAAGTCAATACACTAATTAGTTAATCTTTAGTGTTCAGTAAACTAGTATTTTGACTAGCATTTCAAGTACCATTTAGCATTTTAAGTAGCGTTTTTGAAAAGTTAATAGCATTAACGTTTGATATTTGAAAGTAGCGTTTCATATTTTTTAGCCAAAAAAAATCCTTTAAAAATTTTATCTTTGGAAATGATCTATATCATTTTATGTCAATTTACATTAATCAGCTAGCCTAACAACTAAATGTACCGAACACATTAGTTTAAACTGCTTATCTAAACTGCTATCCACCAACAGCTAAATTAGAAATGCTATCCGTTATCTAAACAGCAATCCGTTACCTAAACAGTTAATTTTGTTGAACAGGGCCTAAATTTTAATGTCATATGTGCATTTTGTATTATTTATTTATTTCTTTTTTTTTTTTGGGTCTGGGTTGTAAAATATGTGCAACAATGTAAAATATGTTGGTTGTAGAGATCACTTATAACCTGTTTTTTAAAACTATTTTAAGGTGTGTTCTAATTATTTTGTCAATATGTCTACCTATTTTCTAAAACTCAATTTTAACCTATCTATAAATGTTTTTCTTAGTGGCCCGTTCTGTTTTAATACATATATAGATTTATCTCTTGTTTAATTTAAGTCCATCTTTTTATAGAGAAATAACTTAAATTTATGATAATAGAGATGTTCTGATTATGTATTGTTTCTGTCATGGTCCAAGATAAGGGTACCTTACAAACAGAAACTATGTTGTGATTGGGTAAGTGGATATCCCTCCCTCTGATCTGAATTGAACGTGGTACCCACATCCGTCCCCTCATCCCAGTGGATTTCACCCATTTTGGCTTGCTCGGAACCTAGTAATTAATGTTAGCAATTATTCATTTACATCTACTGATTGTTCTCACCCCACAGGCCACGTCCCAGTGAATAGGCAGAGCTGAAGGAGGGGGTAAAGGAGTTCTACGATGAGTTATCTTGGGTTATGGCGGGTATCTGGGGAGACCATCTGCAACATGGAATGTACTTCGTCGACGACCCGTCTCATCAGGAGAAGCAGAAGGCATTCGCATCTCTACCTAGAGCTGCTCAGATCCGCACCATCCACGCTGCCCAGATCCGCACCATTGATGAGGCTCTCCGTTTCGCTGCCATTTCAGGTTTTTCACTCTCCCTCCTTGTTCATCTTTCACGGTGGCTGGGCAAATATGTATGCTTATCAAGTTTGTCTACATGGTTATGCTTTGTTGTTTAAGAACATATAGCATATGCACACTAAGTGCGTGTTCTTTTTGTTGAAAAATACGGGTTGATAAATGGGTGAAGTTGCTGGAAATTGATAGAAATGAATCGAAATAGTGAAGAATTACAACAAGAGGAAACACAATGGAAAGTCACAGCAACAGCTTGGCCTGTTTTCCTTTGTGATTTGCTTTGTTTCTAATTGATGTTCATATAATCCAAACGTGCAGAGTCTATATCATACACCCGAGAGTATATACTCACGAAAGTCACGTAAGCGAAATATATACTAATAACCGCTCATATGACAAATACCCATTGAAAAAGTATATATATGTGATAATTGAAGTACATGCTCCTGGAAGTATGTAATAATTTGTCCCAAACGTGAAGTATAAATAAAAAAACCAAAAGGGAAGAGTCCCTAGCTTGGTGGACAACCAATACGAAGTTGTGGAAGAAAATAATTACAAGATCTAATTGGAATCTAACATAAACACTTGTTGCCTAATTGGAATCTAATACGAACACTTGCTCCTCCTCAAGTTGGAGTATGCAGATTGACCATGGCCAACTTACTTTTGAGGTATTGAAACTGCCTCTTACCAAGGGCTTTGGTAAAAATATCTGCTGGCTGTTGCTTGGAAGTGACATGTAGGAGTGTGAGTAAGCTGATCATAAGTTTTTCCCGAATAAAGTGACAATCAAGCTCTATATGTTTGATTCTTTCATGGAAGACAGGATTTCGTGCAATGTGTAACGCTGCTTGACTATCACAATAGAGTTTCGTAGGTTGTTGATGGAAGACTCCTAAGTCCTAAGGATGCTAAGAAACTCTGTAGCCACACAAGCTCACTAGTTACAACAGCCAGCCATAGATCTGTATTCTCCTTCTGTTGAAAGTCTGGAAACTGTTGCTTGCTTTTTGGCCTTTCAGGATATATGAGATCCTCCAAAGGTGATGAAATACCCAATTAATTACCTCCTAGAGAGGGGGCAAGAGCCCCAATCAGAGTCACAAAACCCATAAAGTTGGCACATACAAAATAACTTCTCCTGCACGGCCTTTCAAGTAGCGCAGGACTCGACCTACGACTTTCAAGTGCTCTTCCCGAGGGAATTGCATGAATTGAGAGAGAATATGGACCACATAGGTGAGTTCTAATCTTGTAATAGTAAGATAAATAAGTCACCCAACAAGTCTACGATATCTTGCAGCATCTTTCAACTCTCTTCCCGTGGCTAAAGTGAGCTTGTGATTTTCTTTGATAGGAGACTCAGCAGGCTTGGCTCCCAATAGTCCACATTCGTTAATGATGTCTAAGGCATACTTACGCTGACAGAGAAACAAACCGTTTGGACCAAGTAGTGCTTGGCTCAGCGGTCTAAGGGCTTTGTGCTTGTGTCTAATGCATTCGAGGTCGTGAGTTTGAGGCCTCCAACCCTCATTTCTTGAAGTTTTCTGCACCAAAAAAAAAAAAAAAAAAAAAAGAAACAAACCGTCTGGTCCACATGCCACTTCAATCCCAAGAAAATACATGAGAGGTCTAAGATCCTTACTGCTAAAGCAATCATCAAGATAGGCTTTGAATGTCTTAGAAGCCTGAGAGTCATTACTGGCAATTACAATGTCATCCACATAGACTAAAACTACCATAAATACATCCCTTTTGCAGTATGTAAACAATGAATAATTTGCATATGAGTGAATAAAACTATATTCACATAACTTGAAAGAAAGTTTAGCAAACCATTGTCGAGGGCCTGGCAAAGTCCATATAAGGACTTCTATAGTCGACATACTTTATTAGGATCAGTAGAGGAGAAACCAGGAAGCATCTTCATAAAGACTTTTTGGTCCTAATCTCCATACAGAAATGCATTATTGACATTTATCTGATGCAGTTCTCATCCTTTTGCGACTGCAACTGATAAAAAACATCTCAAACCTGTCATTTTGGCTACTAAAGTGAAAGTTTCATTAAAATAGAAGCCTTCAACCTGATGGTCTCCACGAATTACCAAGCGAGCTTTATATCGCCAAATGCTCCCATCTGAATTATACTTGACTCGATAAACCGATTTGCAACCAATGAATTTCTTGCCAGGTGGTAAGTCTTCAACTATGCAAGTGTGATTGTTGTTATTGTTGTTATTGTTGTTGTTATTATTATTATTATATTATTATTATTATTATTGTTATTATTAGTAGTAGTAGTAGTCCGCCGCTGCCACTAAAATTTTTGTTATAATTGTTGTTACTGAAAATTAAACGCCATTATCATCACATTATTAGTTGGATGAACATGACGTTTAGAAGTAGTGAACATTGAATACGACTTTTATGTGTTTGAAACGCTAAATTATCTAAATATGAGACACATTGATAAATTGATTAATCATTTAAGATTGTAGATAAGAATCAATTTTGTAAGAGGAACTCAAAAGGCTTGGAGTCGTCTATTGTAACAATAAATTTTAATGTCATATATGTGCATTTTGTGTTATTTATTTCTTTTTTTTTTTTGGTCTTGATTGTACAATATGTGCAACAATGTAAAATATGTTGGTTGTAGACGTCACTTATAACCTGTTTTTTAAAACTATTTTAAGGTGTATTGTTTTAATTATTTTGTCAATATGTCTACCTATTTTCTAAAACTCAATTTTAACCTATTTATAAATTTTTTTCTTAGTGGCATGTTTTGTTTTAATACATGTATAGATTTATCTCTTATTTCATTTAAATCCACCTTTTTATAAAGGAGTATTGGACTATAGTATACTGTACTTTGGAGGTGTTGGACAATAATACTCTCAATTTTGAATTGGGACGCATGTGCACCATACTATGGGCCTATTTACTATTTATATACCAAAAACGATTTTGAAGGTGTTTTTAGTTGGTGATGTAAGTGCATATTTAACATATGTCATTGCATACACTTGAAAATTATGGAATTTTAGACATATGCAATTGCAAATCATTGTAAAATTATTGCATTATATTGATAAAAATACATTCAAACTGTGCACGGACGTCCAAATTCAAAATTAGGAGTATGATTGTCCAATACTCTGAAAGTACAGTATATTATAGTCCAATATTCCTTTTATAAAAGATAAATTTATGATAATAGATATTTTCTTATTACGTATTGTTTCTTTCGCCATGTTCAAGATAAAAATACCTTACTGACAGATTTATTTATTCAGTGCTCCGGAGAGGCACAATAGAAAAGAAAAACCATTATTATCACTTGTGATAATATAATTATTATGCTAAAACAGAAATTATGTTGTGATTGGGTAGGTGGATATTCCTCCCTCTGATATGAATTGAATGTGGTACCCACAACCATCCCCTCATCTCAGTGGATTTCACCCACTTTTTGGCTTGCTCTGAACCTGGTAATTAATGTTAGCAATTGTTCATCTACATCTGCTGATTGCTCTTCACCCCACGGCCCACACGTGTAGTACAGGCTAGGGAGTGCTCTCTCCCCACATAATGCCACGTTTGGATATCATGCATACTGCATACATACCAAAAAAGGCAGGGGAATTGAAGCGATGAGGACGATGGAAGAGGCAGAGCTGAAGAAGGGGGTAGCGGAGTTTACGATGAGTCATCTTGGGTTATCGAGGGTATCTGGGGAGACCATCTGCACCATGGAATCTACTTCGTCGACGACCCGTCTCATCAGGAGGAGCAGAAGGCATTCGCATCTCTACCTAGAGCTGCTCAGATGCGCACCATCCAGGCTGCTCAGATGCGCACCATTGATGAGGCTCTCCGTTTCGCTGCCGTTTCAGGTTTCTCACTCTCCCTCCTGGTTCATCTTTCATGGTGGCCGGGCAAATATGTATACTTATTAAGTTTGTCTGCATGGCTATGCTTTGTTGTTTAAGAACAGATAGCATACCTTAGCTGTTAGCTGTATGAATATGCTAGTTATTTGTATTGACTGTTTAAATCACTTATTTTTAGAAGAAATATTTGATAAAATTAGCTGTTTTTAAAAAGATTATTTCTTAAACTTTCATTTATGCCCTTTCTCTATATTACTTTTTAGTTGAAAATTTATTAGCTACGTTATTTTCTTTTCAAAAATAATTAAATTATGTCATATGTAAAAATTAATTTATTGCTTGGAACCTTATTTTCATACTAATTTTACATATTTTGTATTCATTATTTATCTTATTCCTTTTCAATTTATATGTATTCATGGATGTGATATCTATGCCTTACAACCTTATTTTTATTATTCATTTGAGTTTTCTTTGGGGTTGTGAATTGAATTTTATATGATTTTTTTATCTATTTTAATATGTTTAAGATCTTTTTCTTTGTTTTTACAAATTAAAATTTATATGAATTGTAAATGATTTGATGTCAATTAATTCTATTCAAATAAAGCATAATATGGAATGTCAGTATTAACTTGCATTAATCCAAAGATATGGCGTATGGATGAAGTGAGGTTGAAGATGGGACTGCTTGAATAGAATTAGAATTTTTGATTTTACTAATGACATGCCTTGTAATTTTAATAAAGTATTGAGCATTCCTGTCATTTATACAAACAATTATTTACAAAAAGCTACTCATCTTAACCTTTTATAAATTGGCCTTTTAGACTAAAAAATTATTATAAAAATTTATTTACCAAACCCTGAACTGGTTTTTTTGAGGAGTCCAACAGTCAAAACCCCCTCAAAAACTATCATATATCAAAAAATTAATGAAAAAGACAACAACCAAACACTTCTATTATAACAACTAGTTAAGACCCACTTGTTGCCCTAGTTAAGATTTTTAAATTAATATATGATATTTTCTAAGTATCGTTAGATAATTATTCAGTCTGACAACTAAGAAGAGATTATAAAAAAATAGAAAGACATGAAATTGTTTTCCCAATGATGTCACAAAAAATTTATTCTAGACCTAATTGTGTCAAAGATGTGAATTAACTTAACTGATAAAAGTCTTTCTAAGTTGCTACCAACAAAAATTTGGATTCAAATCTCACATCTGTTGATCTTTGTACCTCATTCACCCCCCCAAAAAAAAAGATGCATTAAACAAAATAATTTAGTAGATGATAAAAAGAGGTTAAATAGGTCAATCAAAGAACTCAAAACTAATGGCAAAGCAAAAGCTTAATCCCATGCATTATATGATGTATACATGTCGAAAATCTTTACTGCAAACAACTATGCCTTTTCTTTTTTTTGGGGGGGGTGGTGTGGAGCATTAGCGGAACCACAACTAAAACGTTTTGTAAATTTGACACCAAAATTTAAAAAAAAATACTACTTGTGCATAATTTAAAAGTGTGTTCTTTATGCATGGTTCAAAATATTCTTGTTGCTTAAAAAACTGAGTGATAACCAATAAAAAACAATGGAATCATGATCACGAATTCACAATGAACCTATGTACATAATTGTATTTCATAAACTGTGTTTTTCTAATGTTGAGTAATACATAGATAATATCCTTTAAATTAAATTGAATTTATTAAATAAACAAAGCTTTGACATATATGGCTAACTTCACGCAAAAGCCAAAATGATTGGGAATTGCTGAATTGAATGGTCCAAAGCAATAGGAGAAAGCACCCAAAAAAAAAAAAAAAAAAACCCTGTAAAAGTAGTGACAGGTTAGGAAATTTTCGTGTATTGGTGTCCACTTTTGTGTTTCTCAAAAATTTGATGATGTCAATTAATTTTTATTGGTGTTTAAATTAAAAATCTGAAGAACTTTTATACAAAGTATGACAAAAGTTTGGGAGTTACAATTGTTGGGGACTCCAATAAGCTATGCGTAACTCTACCATTCCCTGAAAGCAATAATGGATAGAAGCTTCATGGCAACGAAAAGAGGGGAGAAAAAAGAAAAAGAAAAATCACCCAACCCATTGCACTTCGTACACTACCTACTTCAGCTCAACCTTGCTTCACGACAAAAGTTGTCGTGAAGCACCCAATAACAACTTCCTTGCTAGCCCCCTTCTTGGAGACAAACTCCTATGAACTTCAGTGCAAGTCCCCCTTGCCCTTTTTTCTTGCAAACAAATCCCTACCAACTTCAAGCCAAGCGGCCCCCGACCCCATAAGAAAAGAAAAAGTACTGAAGCCCCAATGCCAGTGCCAACTACTTTGGCTGACTTTTTTTTCCTTTGCTTGGAGACAACCCCCCCTCCAAAAACTATAGCCAAACCTTAACGGGCCCCCCCCCCCAAAAAAAAAGTTGTCCTAAAGCCCTTAATGTCAATTTCCTTAGCTATACCCCCTCTCTTGTAGCCTGTTGGAGACAATCTCATACCAACTTCAACTCTAACACCCTCCCCGGCCAACAAAAGAAAAGTTGTCTTGAAGCCTTGATGCCAACTGCCTTGGGAAATCCCTCTTTTTCTTGGAAACAGACTCCTACAAACTTCAGCTTAAGTCCCTCTCCACCCAAGTAATCGTAAAGCGTTGATGTCAGCTTCTTGAGCCTTCCGGAGCTAATCTTTACCCTATTTTCTAGGAGATAAACCCAATGTATGTATACATCTGTATGTATGTGTTTGTGTGTGTGTATATGTGTGTGTGTGTGTGTGTGCATGTGTGCGTGTGTGCGTGTATGTATCTTTTGTTCCTATATATATGCAACTTCATTCAATATATAAAATAGGTGAGCTCCCTGTGTTGGTTGCAACTTCATTTATCGGTCCAAACTTTGCTAGACTAGACCAAATCATTCTTCCAATTTCATAAATTTCTTAGACTAAAGATCGGTATGCAACTGACATCAATTCTTCTAATATGGACTAGGAGAGCCGGTACATCTTTTTAAGGGGAAGACCACACAAAATTGGTGGATTTCCTTAGTTAATAGAGACTCCAACAAGAAGTAGCAATTAAGTAGATTTGTTTAGAAGTGGTTTAATTAGTTTTATCAATCAATAGATTTATTTTGTAATTTTAGTACTTGTGACTATGTTGACGTGGCTTCAGGATACCGATTAAAGTTCTTTCACTCTACTCAATTTGAGCTAGAATTTTCAGACCTTTTTTTAAGTGTTAAATTGGCCCACCCACTAGGTCCGCTTTACAGAGTATAAGCCAAATGGGCTTGCTGGCAGGGAAGAAGCATGCACAATCACCTGACTAAGCTGAGTGGAGGCCTAACCCTGTCAATAGGACTATAAGCGACCTCTAGAAGCACTACAATCTCCTCCACATAAATTGTGCCGACTAGGGTTCCAACCCTGGTGGGAAGTTTGAGACCTCTACCCCTAAACACTTTTCAGACCTATGTCCTGTACGTCTATTGTAAAATGTAAACATTTCCTTAATTTGTTTTGTAGATGATCCTAGTAGAAGCCCTAAATAGATAGTAGATGTTGGATGCGAAATCGGGGGCAGCTCTACTTACCTGGCTAAAAAGTATAGGGCTACATGTCATGGAATAACTTTGAGTCCTATTCAAGCCCAAAGAGCTCAAGCGCATGCTGCTGTTCAAGGATTGGCTGATAAGGTAAACATGAATGATGCGGCGTGTACATGTAGGGGAACTTTGTATTAGCAGTTTAAGGGAAGATTATCCATAAACTTAATAAAAAGGTCTTTCATTTTTGCACTTGATAGTTTGAGCTGTGGGTCCAATTGTTGAACTTTCCATATTAGCATGTGGTTGTGTCACATGGTTTTGATTGGTTCGTTACAATATGATGTTAATTAATAACTCGTACACTTGACAGTTGAAGATCGGTTGTTTTGCTATTTCTCGACAACCCAATTTGAGTCAAGCTTTCATTAAATTAGTTTCAACTATTGCTCTAAGTTTTTCAATGACATGTTAAGGCTAAATATTTTGCATATTTACAAAGCAAGTCATGAGTTGATAGATTAGAACTTCAGAGAAGAAATCAGGAAACTAGGAAACACTAATGATTAGAGTCCTTGCACTTTAATCTTGTTCAACTCAATGTAAAGATATAGTTTACATTTCATGAAACTCGCAGGTATTCTTTCAAGTTACAGATGCTCTGGAGCAACCATTTCCGGATGGACAGTTTGATTTAGTTTGGTCATTGGAGTGTGGTGAACACATTCATGATAAGAGAAAGGTTTACTTTTCAACTTGCTTTTTTTGTTACTTTCTTTTACTGTTCTTATATTTATGAGTTCTACTCATTTTATGAATCAACTGCCTTCTATTGGTTTCTCTGCTAGTAGAACTGTTTACAGGAGTAAGATTGTCTACAACTAGATCTCTTCAGATCCTCCTCACTGCTGGACGCATATTGAGAATTGTTTGCTCCGGGTGAACATAATTGTCTACTCTTTGTTGTTTCAGTTTGTGAGTGAGTTGGCTAGAGTTGCTGCCCCGGGTGCTACAATCATAATTGTGACATGGTGTCACAAAGATCTGTCCCCATCTG
>JAKOGI010000136.1:927500-972500 GCA_029747015.1 Carnegiea gigantea | reverse complement strand
TCACCCCTCCTCCCCCTGCTTGTCCTGGGTTGCCTTTTGACGCGCCATCAGTATTGACTGCAACCTACCCCGGAGGAGGGGCCTCCCATGCAATCATGACAGTCGAACGTGGGTTCTGCTACTGATTAATCGCCTCTTGGTCTAATTCCATGAAGCGTCTTACTTCCTCAACTTTGCTCACAAGGAACCTCCCTCTATCCCTCGGTAAACACTCGACGTTGCCCAAGCAGAATGTGCACCTCCATTTCCACAAGTACCAAAGAGTGGTTGTGAACTTCGTGCCCCAATCATCGGAGTGTCCCTTTGACCTTGCGTTTGCCATAATCCATGATCAGAGATCCTCATCATTTGCCATGCACCTCCATCCAATTTCAGACATCGTTTGCCATAGTGTAACCACCTTCGGACATTTCCTGAAAATGTGATCCATGTCTTCCAAATCCCATCCACATGCAGAACATCCCGCATTCGTTGTTATCCCTCTTCGTGCACGGTTGCCATTTGTTAGCAACTTATCATGCATCGTTAACCTTATGAACATCCTGACTTGTTGAGGGACCTGAAGTTTCCACGACTCTGCCACTGGTGGTTTAGTCTCTTGCCTTAGAGTGTCGATTGCCGATTTTAACGTGAATTTTCTAGTAGCTTCGGCCTTCCAGAAAGGCCTATCATCAATACCATTCTCAAGAAGCTCAAATGAGGCAATCTTCTTTAAAACTTCCTCTGGAAGGTGAGCTCGGAGTGCATCCCAGCGCCAACCTTGATCCCTGTCCCAATAGTCGGGAACTTTCTGTGCATACATGAAAGATGGCACCGAGGTGGTGGCGATCTCATTCAGAGGCTTTTCCGTAGCCCGAACATCTGTCCAGAAGAGAGTGTTCTTTCCATCCCCAATAGCCCCGCCTATACTTCGACAAAGTAGATCCTTTTGCACCATAATCCCCCTGCACACATTTGAGGCACTGTCCGGAATACAGTATTTATGTTTGAGGATATTCGTCCATAAACCTTTTGACTCTACCTTTATTCCGCATCCCAGTTTCATCATTAGTGCTGCGTTTATCTGCTGCATAGATCGTATACCTAGCCCTCCATTCCCTGCAGACTTGGTAATTACGTTACTAAATGTGTCTTTCGTTCAATCGCTGTGCCCCCCCCCAAAAAAACAAAAATCTTCTCGTTTTCCAATCAACTTGAAATCAAACTTGAAAGTAAATGTAGAATTTAAATAGTAATAACAGGAAAAGATATTTTAACGAGGTTGTTCCTTAATTAGGCTTAAGTCCTCACCTAGAGTTATCCAATTCTAGGATTCAACTCTTTACTTCTTTTATTAAGATGAACTCTCACAATCTCTCAGAGCTATCTCACTCTAAAGATCCCAAGTACTTAAATCAACCTCTTGATTTAAATATGGGGGAGTTGTGACCTCACACCAACTCATAAGTTCACTCCTTAATAAAGAATCTTCAATGCACTCACAGCTTTTGATCACAGAATAATACTCAGTACAATAGTTTAAAGTAAGTGCTCGATGCTATTTTTCATTCACTGCTTCTATGTTTTTCTTCCTTGGTTGGTGCTGCTATTTATAAGTTTCATCACTTGTCTATCAAATATATAAGTTCTACCCAGGGTATGCTGAAATGGCATTTCAGGCCCTTGATTTCTGCCCAACTGTTGTTGTTTTGATTTTCTTACCTTTCTTGTCACGATTTGTGCTGATGTGATGCTACACAATCTCTTCTAAAAATATGGCAGGAAAACACTCTAGAATCAAGAGATAATATTGCCTTATTTGTATCATATCTTTCCTTGATTGACATGCAATTAATCAATCAATTACAATCATGCCAAATCTCTTAAATTGATTCCTCAAAATTTGAATTTCAAATTTTGATTCATCTAAATAATTTTCTTGACTAGCTTCCCAATTAATCAATCAAATAAGATCACACATATTTTTTCCTTAATCATCCGCACATTTTTCTTGGTTTAAACAGCTTGCTTGGGCTTGCATTTGATTTTCCAACCTCTTAATTTCACAACCAAATCCTCAGTTAATTTTGTGTTCTATCAAAACCATTTACCCACTAAGGGAGTCAACATCAACAAAAGTATATTGGACCGACTATAGATATTATATATGAAGTAGAATAATTATAAAATCCACTTACATCACAATTTTATATATAACACTAATTATATTATTTGTTATCATCAAAATCAATATGTGACTCTTGGAGTCAACAATCTCCCCCTTTTCAATGATGATAAACAATCAAATATTAGTATGAAGCAATATTAAGATACATACCTTGATGCTTGCATACACTTACCATAAGTTCATTTTTCTCCTCCTTTGTCATCATTAAAAAGGGATATGGAATATATACTAGCCAATTAATAGCATTGCTCCTCTTTAATATGACGCTTGTTAAGAAGAAAGGGTTAACCTTACCAGCTTAAATAACATATCATCAAGATCAACCAATTCACTTGGATATCTTAAAAATGACATGTTAAGAGATTTAGAATAAATTACCTCTCTTCCTAAGACGATTAAACATGGGCATAGATCAAATAATCAACAAAAATCTCCTCCTTTCGAACATCATTAATCCAAGGTAATTCATATGGGATGAGATATACTAGTTGAGCATATAACTTTAGCTTATTCATGCCAAAAAAATCATATCAATAGCTACAATCTGGATATCACAATTTAAAAACTATATAGCCATGTAAGGTATAATGTATAGGTATTGTACCATATTGATCAAGCTATTTTTCCTAACAAAATAGCTAATACATATATATAACACAGTCTGCAAGAGAGATGTAATAACATTTTGTCATGCAATAAAATATTAAAAGTCATACCAACACAAAGTCGTAATCGAAAGGTTGATGTATACATAGGTTATGAGGCCGTAGGTTCATACAAGACACGAGTATAGGTTCTTACATAATGGTGTTTCAAATAAAAGCATGAAATCTATCCCCATGTAAATATAATTGAAGCATATAATATCAATCTTACTCATGGGACCCTATCATATATAGGGGCATGCAAATATTTTATGTCCCAAATAATATTACCTAAGAAATTAAACATTATATTATATGTTAACAAATTTGAAATTTAAATGTTATCATCTAATCTATAATATGTATACTAATATCTAAAAAAATATTTCTATATTACTCATGCGTATGGACAAAAGACATATAAAACTATTAGTCATTAAAAACCTATCATCTGTGCCCATTTTTGAATTAATCAAGGATAATTTAAGAGGTAAAGTATACTCTAATTCATATGAAAATCCAATGTAAGTTAAGTTGCATGACCAGTGACTAAGATCATAAAAATCATGTAGCCATGGAAATAACAACATATTAGAAACATATCATATAGATAAATTTCTCCCTCCCCCTTGATAAAAATAATTAGATATATGATGTCAAGTATAGGGATAGGGGAATTGTACCATTGAGAACTCATTATACCTCCCCCTTAATTTATGCCAAAACTATTATAACATAATTTATATGGCAATGGCATATTGGTCGATAAATTATCAAAACTATGAGTAATATGTTGGATGAGATGTACATAAACTGTATGCAAAAATGAAATTATCATAATTATATTTGAAATAATATATGCAATTTCATGAATAAAGGTATAAGATCACACAAAAGACATGAAAATATTGACTATTAAGAATATACAATGTTTCTTCCTTGCAATATCAAGATCATGTTGACTAACATGACTCGTTTTAAGTGTTCAAGTCAAGAAGACAAATCGAAAGTGATCAAACTTTTCAAGCATGCATGGAACAATATATATGTGTGGACTGTTGATCTCTTTCTTCCGCTTAATATAATACTTATTAATAAATATAGCAAGGGAAATTATTTGCCTCAATTTTGAAAGATAAAATGTTACTAATAATAGGACTTCAATAATTTCTTGAACATCAAATTTTGAATTGGGGGGCTTTTTTTTTTTGGCTTATCAAGTACTCTTACAAAATAAACTTAAATATTTCTCAAAGTACTTTTGAAAAATTTGAATCCATTAGTGTCTACCATATTAAGTGGTCTTGCTCCCCTTGGAATCCAAATCTAAATAATATTTGACGATGGTTTTCTAAGTGGACATGAGTATGCAATATGACCCATTCTAGAACAATAATGACACGTTCTAACATTCTTTTTATGTAGAGTAGATTTAACAAAGAAATTCTTATAGGTATTCTTTTTGTTGGAGTGATTATATCCAATCCCCTCTTTGTCAAAGGATGCTCTTTGGGTACAAAGTAACTTGTCCAAAATTTCTTGTCCTTGTGTGAATTTTAAGACCACTTTGTGATATTTTTCACACTTGGCTTGCAATTCCATATTTTTATTTACTAAACTCTTAACTATATCTTGAAGATTGTCGTTCAATTTTTCAAGAGCAATATTCGTTTGATTCAATTCTCGAAGATTTTTCTTAAGATCTTTATATTTAGCTAGATAACTTTATTTTAGTTTAGCGAAATTAACTAAGGCATTAATTAATTCTTCTTTAGAGCATTCTAGAGAGCCGATATATCTACCTGATCGGTACTTTCACACTCAGATCTTTCATCATCTTGTACTTCCTTTGACATGAGACAGATGTTAGTGGTGTGCTTTTCATCACTTTCACTGTTACTTGTGTTGCTATCGCTCCAAGCTGTGATCATTGTTCTCTTATTGTCTTTCTTTTTAAATCTTTGTGTTTCTCCCGTCTTTTGGATTAGTGGGCAATCTTTTAACAAGTGTCCTGGCATACTACATCCACAACAAGAACTGACATTAGTGTTATCTTCATTGAAAAACTGACCTTTCGGGAATTTTTTATTTCTTTTGATGTGGATCCTTTTGAGTTGAATCCGCTTTGATTATATTTTTCCTTTAATCCCATTTTGTTAAGTTCTCGGACGATCAATGAGAATGCTTCTTCATCATTGTCATTGGTTTCCTCCTCTTCAGAGGTGGAATCATCTTGTGCGACTTTTAGAGTTATTCCTTTCTTTGAGCTTTCCTCTTTGTCTTCTTGAGATGAATCTCATGTGTCAAGAGTTTTCGCCGAAGATCGTCCAATTCTAACTTTTTGAGATCTTGGGCTTCTTCGATTGCTGTAACTTTCGGTCCCCATTTGTTCTTGGGGAGGCATCGAAGAATTTTTCTCACCATTTCTTCACTTGTATAAATCTTGCCAAGCAATTTTAGGTTATTTGTCATGTCAGTGAATCAAGTAAACATATCCTTTATCGATTCGTCTAATTGCATTTTGAATAGTTCATATTGATGTATGAACATATTCATTTTGGTTTCACAGATTTGGCTTATCCCTTCATAAGTAACAATTAGTTTGTTCCAGATCTACTGAGCTGTATCACATACAGAAATATGATTATATTCGTTAGCATCTAAACCATAATAAAGAATATGCTTAGCTCTTGAATTCTTGGTAAGTTTATTCCAATCAGCACTAGTATATTGATCTTTTGATTTATTAATGAATTCTCCCTTGTCATTTTTAACCTTAGAAATAGAGTAAGGTCCATTGTCTACAATTTCACACAATTCTATATTCGTAGATTCAATAAAAATTTGCATGGCATTTTTCCAATACGAAAAGTTTGTTCCATTAAATAAATGGGTTCTAACAGTAGAGCATCCTTCAATATTGACATCTCCAGAAAAGGCCATAATCGTCACCCACTCGACTGTTAGGTCAAAGAGTGCGGATCTAGCTCTGAAACCAGTTGAAGACTCAGATCACCCTAGAGGGGGTTGAATGGGGTGTTTGCAACAATTTAAAATCAACTTGAAATCAAACTTGAAAATAAATGCAAAATTTAAATATTGACAATACGCTGTGATATTTTAATGAGGTTGGCTTTAATTAGGCTTAAGTCCCCACCTAGAGTTATCCAACTCTAGGATTCAACTCCCTATTTCTTTTATTAAGATGAATTCTCATAATCTATTAGAGCTATCTCACTCTAAATATCTCAAGTACTTAAATCAAACGTCTTGATTTAAGTATGGGGGAGTTGTGACATCACACCAACTCCTAAGTTTAGTCCTTAATAAAGAATCCTCAATTCACTCACAACTCTTGATCACAGAATAATACTCAGTACAATAGTTTAAAGTAAGTATCGGTGCTGTTTTTCATTCACTGCTTCTGTGCTTTTCTTCCTTGGTTTGTGCTACTATTTATAAGCTTCAGCACTCGTCTATCAAATATAGAAGTTCTGCCTAAGATATGCTGAAATGGCAGTTCAGGCCCTTGATTTCTGCCCAACTATTACTGTTTTGATTTTCTTGCCTTCCTTGTCACGATTTGGGCTGATGTGATGCAGCACAATCTTTTCTAGAAATATGGCAGGAAAACACTCAAGAATCAAGAGATAATATTACCTTATTTGTATCACATCTTTCTTTGGCATGCAATTAATCAATTAATTAAAACCATGCCAAATCTCTTAAATTGATTCCTCAAAATTTGAATTTCAAATTTTGATTCAGCTAAATAATTTTCTTGATTGGCTGCCAATTAATCAATCAAATAAGATCACACATATTTTTTCCTTTAGCATCCACACATTTTTCTTGATATAAATAGGTTGCTTAGGCTTGCATTCTATTTTTCAACCTCTTAATTTCAAAACCAAATCCTCAGTTAATTTTGTATTCCATCAAAACCGTTTAACCACTTAGGGAGTCAATATTAACAAAAATATATTGGAACGACCATAGATATTATATATGAAGTAGAATAATTATAAAATCAACTCACTTCACAACTTCATATATAATACTAATTATATTATTGGTTATTATCAAAATCAATATGTGACTCTTGGAGTCAACACCTTGCAGCCAACTTTGATTTTTGCTGTCTGTGCCACGTGTTAACGTCCCATCAAAGGGGTCCTAGATATGTAGCTGACAACCAAGGCTCATCTCGCTGGATTTCACCCACTTCTTGGCTTGCGCTGAACGCCTGAACCTAATAATTAATGTAGCAACTGCTTATCCAATGCGTATATCTAATAATTGCTCTCATCCCACAGGCCACATAAATATAGTACAGGCTGGGCAGCACTCACTCCCCATATAAGACCACATGCATGCATGCCAAAAAAGGCGAGGGAATTGAAGAGATGAGCTAAGGACAATGGAAGAGGCAGAGCTGAAGGAGGGGGTAGCGGAGTTGTACGACGAGTCCTCTTGGGTTATGGAGGGTATTTGGGGAGACCGTCTGCACCATGGAATCTACTTCGTCGACGACCCGTCTTATCGGCATGAGGCCCAGAGCTGCTCAGATCCGCACCATCCAGGCAGCTCAGATCCGCACCATCGATGAGGCTCTCCGTTTCGCTGCCGTTTCTGGTTTCTCACTCTCTCTCCTCCTCCGTCTTTCATGGTGTATACTTATCAAGTTTGTCTACATGGTTATGCTTTTGTAGTTTAAGAATAAGGTTTTCAAGTTTTTCTTTGAAAAATAAATAATTGCATTATAACTACTTGTCACGTTATTATTTTGCATGACATAGTCTAACGCAAAACTTATTAAGAATAGAAGAAATGGCACATGTACATTGAAAAATTATATTTACCCTTACAAAAGTGTACCAACTTATGTGATTAATTCATTTTAATTTTTATCCTTAAAACCCTAATTTTATTATAATATTTTTCACCCGATTACACCACATCGTGTTGACTTAAATTTGGTATTCTTTTTGGTGTATTTACAATGATCGTATATGCACAAATATGACAGTAAAGCCTTATGATAAATGTAATTCAATAGACAACACCCAGTGATATTCAATTCAAACCTTATTCTATAATGTCAAATGTCAATAGGCAATGCCCGCTAACATGCATGACAGACAAAAGCTAGGTACAAATCCCAACTTTATGAGATTACAAACTCTCTGTGAGCAAGCACCGAGAACTTTATGAGATTACAAACTCTCTGTGGGCCCATTTGTTGAACTTTCCATGTTAGCGACTTAGCGTGTGGTCGTGTTGCATGGATTTGACTGTTTCGCAGCCACCCAATTTGAGTGAAGTTTTCATTAAATTAGTTTCAACCTTTTCTCTAAGTTTTTCAATGACATTTTAAAGCTAAAAATTCTGCATATCTACAAGGCAAGTCATGAGTTGATAAATTAGAACCTCAGAAAAGAAATTAGGCAACTAGGAAACACTAATGATTAGAGCCCTTGAACTTTAATCTTGTTCTAACGCATGTAAAAATATAGTTTACTTTACCCAAAATTGCTCATTTTCTTTTAGATGGAAATCATGGAATTGAATTTGTTTTCTATATTTAACTTGTCTATTTAATTTTTAATTTAGGGTAAAAGTGCACAATCACTTTAAAGTACCAAAAATAGAACAATCAAAGTGAAAGAATCAAATAGAAAGATGGACATAAATTGTGAGACAGGGGTAGTTATTTTCCTCCTCTTATGTTTTTTTGGGTATATTTTTAAAGAGAATTTTTTATATCAACCAAAACAACAATTCTTTCGCGACAAAATTTTGTAGATTTCTCAAAATAAGTCCTTGCTAGTGTAAAATTACCTCTATATAAGTCTCCACAAACTTGCTTAATAGGATTCACACAGTGTATATATTGTTGTAGCATATGATTTTCCTCATGAACTTGGGGATTTGGAAAAGTTGTTGCTATTTCCTTGGGTATAAATCAAATTTCCTTGGCTTTTAATGCAGGATATAAAGGTAGCATACTGGTCTAAGTATGTTACTCTATTTTGGCCTGCAGTTTTACGCACATTATTGAACTGGAAAGGCATGACTTCAGTTATTCGTGCTGGCACGCTTTACATTTGCATCCTTGCAAAATGTAAATAGTATCAGTACCGACCTTCTTTCATAGTGCATGCACACACACGTACATACGTGACGACAAAGTTCAAGTTTGTATCATTACAAAAGATGGCATGAACATATAGTCAATTCCATTAATATTAAATGTGATAAACGGTTAAGTAGTGAATGAGGGTTTTCCAGGATGGAAGGTAAAGGGGGCATTGGCAATCCCGTTAACGGTTGAACGGCACAAGAAAGGACTGATGAGATTTGCGGGCATTACATGTTGAAAGCCAGAGTAGTTCATTTGCAAGTTGCAACCACATAAAGGCTTGTCTAATTAGTTCATTGATGATATCATAGCTCAATGCTGATAGAAGTATTGGTACACAACAATTAGTTTTCCCTAGTGCTGGAAACGGGTCGGGTCAGGTCGGGTCGACATATTTAATAAACATGTCATTTTCGTGTCGATATTAAAAATAATTTAGATTTGCTTAAAATTGAAAAATAACAAGTTTTTAAGCTAAACAGTGAAATCGTGTCGACTTTGAGTCGAAATCAATTTAGTTCTAGTTACTCTCAGTAATTTCGGGTTGGGTTATCGTGTCGGGCCGGACTTTCCCAGCTATATTTTTCCTTACAAGTTTGATGTTGTTTGTACTTCTCTCTTTCTTTGCACATTTGGATCCAATTATATAAGAAATATGTTTTTCCTAATGGTTCTTTAGCAATAAAACATGTCTTTCTTTGATGTTGAAATACTAATGCTTTTGTTCAATTCATGTTCCGTAGCTAGCTCTCCCCATCTATTATTTATTTTTTTTAATTTTTTAGTTCCTTTCTGGGGTTTTGTATTGTGATCTTCTGCTAACCAAAGTTGACTTAGGGGCATGAATTGATTAAGAGCAGGCATGAGTTGATATGTCCCCATCAATAATTGATTAAGAGTAGGTATGAATCATGCACAATAATTTTCAACAGTGAAATCAGTCTCTCTATTATTGGATTTATTAATGCACTTTGTATGCTTTCTTTACATAGGTAGAGTTGGGCAAAGCCTATATCATAGTTTTAAGAGTACATACTCTCATAAGTAATATTAGCGCCATATATTAAAAATAATCTATGTAATAAATACATACTTAAAAAAATATATATATGTAGCAAAAGGGTGTATATACCCTTCGGTGTATTATATTCATTATCATAGTTGAGTGTGCATATTTAGTGAAGTTTCTATGTGCTAAGTTCTTCTATTTGAACATCAATCATATCTAACTTGGGTCCCAAAGAACTTCTGTTTGAGCCATTATGAGATCATGACAACAGATCCAGGTCCCAAGTTTATTTCTCGACTTTCCTTTATTTTAATTGTATTACATTGACTTTATTGCCTATTATCACTTCAAAAAGAAAATGAATGGCCTTTTCAAAAAAGGTGATCAAGGACTTTAACAAAGACCTTCCTTGAATTCTCGAAATTTGGCTATTTTTCTTTTAATTACGGTAGTATTTGGTTGGGGAAAACATTTCTTTCGAAAAATGATTTTCTAATTTTCCGTTATTTGGCACAATATAGGGTGAAAAACTATTTTCCAAGGAAAACGATTTTTCCCCAAATGAAGGAAAATGATTTCCTTTTTTGAGAAGATAGGAAGTGGATTTTCTCCCTTCAACTCTCTGACAATATGGTAAGTTGAAATTTAGGTACAAAATTCAATTTGAATGATTTGAATTGAAATTTGACTATTCAATGAGAAAGGTTAAGAGCATTTGAATTGAAATTTGACTATTCAATGAGAAAGGTTAAGAGTGTGTTTGGTAGGGATGAAAACCATTTTCCTGAAAAATAAATTTTCATGTAAAATGATTTTTTATGTAAAATAATTTTTAGATCACATTTTTAGTTGTTTGGTAAAAAAAAAAAAAAATTTCTAAAAAATGAGTTTGATTAGCGAAAAATGAACAAAAAAACTAAAAAGGGACACATTAGTAAAAAAACAAAAAAACAAAGCAAAGAACTTAGAAAAATGTGAATTTATATTTTGTTCTTTTGGAAATTATATTACAATAGTAGTGTCATCCAGATTAAACTTGTAACAATATATAGATTTGTTAACTTTTTTGATCTTATCTACTACTACAACTTGATGCCATCAACTCTTATCGATTTTCCATCTTCGAGTAGGAATCCAAGCAAAGGAAGAGAAAAAATATGATAAGTTTCTCTATCTTCTTAGCCCTAATGATAAATTGCAGAGAGTGTTTTGATTTTGATGAAATCATGACTGTTAGATTATGGGCATTAGCATCAAAATTATAAATTTTCGCTTATTTTTAATATGCTGCCTTAATTTTTGAACCGTATATCACTACATTAATCTTTAAACCATATATAGAGGTAAAAGACATGGAAGAGAGAAAGGGTGTGAGACCGTGTAAAAGCGCAAGAAACGTAAAATCAACTTACACTTAATTCAAAGTGAAAATATTTTCCTTCATTATAAGGAAAATGATTTTTCCATGAAAATAATTTTTTCCTCCTTATTTTACCAAACACTGTAAAATAAAAAAAATTATTTTTTGAAAAAATGATTTTCACCCATACCAAACACACCCTAAAATAAACTCATATCTAAATTTTAAACTCAAATTTCTTTCATTTGATCAGCATTTATTTCCACCACGATAATTTAATGGACATCAGTTGATTAGCACTGCAACAATTTCAACGGTTTGAATCGAAACTTGATCATCAGATAGAAGATTACAATAGACTCAAATTCAAATTTTGAGTTCCACATTCTTTTATTTGATCAATATTTTTTCCACCATGACAATTCAATCGATATTTTTCGGCATTTTCCAATAATTTAGATTAAAACTTGATCATGGGATAAGAAAGATTAAAATAGGCTCAAATCCAATTTTTGATCATAACACTCCTTCATTTGGTCAACATCTTTCTCCACCACGACAATTCGATTAATATTTTTCTGCTATCGTTTTAATTACCGCAAGTGCACGGCGTAGCTGTGGCTAGCAACCGGCAAATACAGGTCGAATCCACAGAGAACTTGACTCCAACTACTAGAACTAATTAGGCTACTCAAGCTAGGCAGTCACAGTTGGAGTTTTGGAATTAAACTAAGGAAAACAATAACAACTTAAAGATGAATTAAACAGCAGAAGAGTAAACACTCAGGTTGGAATTACAACACAAATATGCTAGTGAATCAATTACGAGCCCTACCAAACATCTCTCAGGCACACATCATGAATGGATAAATTATCAAATAAGCACATCTCCTCCCTCTCTCAAGGGCCGAAGACTAATCCTAAAACTATAGTCGCCTATTTTTATGGGACTAAGAGTCGAAGGATTACAAGATCTACAATTTCAAATCCCGATTAGAATCCTAACTATTTTTATGTTAAAATCCCAATCGTCTGCTAAGACGCACTACGTAAAGGTTTCGTCTCTCAACGCTCCCCTAAACCTCAATAAAAAGGATGAATGTTCTTTCGAGCATTTCATCGAGCATATGGCGTGCATAGTAGAATTCGCAATTACAAACAAAGGGAAAGCATGGATTGGGCTAGTTCATAGTTCAACAATACATATTCGGCGTTAATCCCAACCTAAGTTGAAGGATTTAGCGTACAGCCATGTTTGGAACAACAATCATACAATCCAAATCAATCGAAATTATATTCAAACCTAAAACAATTAAAGAACAAGAGGGAGAGAGAATTGAGAGAGAACCTGAAATAAACCGCATAAATTGAAGGTAGAATAGAAACTTCAATTCAAAAGTACAATTGAAAGTATAAAGATTCAATGTTTCTGAATAAACCTAAGAATCGCCTAAAGGAAAGATTTTGAGAGAAAACTAGAACAAAAACTAAAGCATAAACTAAGCCTCCCCTCGAACTGCTCATGCCCGAGGCTTTATTCGCGAGTCGGTAAAGTGGCACGGTCGTGCTCGGGGGCACAGGGACCCTGTGCCAAAATTCTGCCGGTACCACGAAGAAAGGACGAAACAAGCACAGCCGGCCGCGACACGTGGCACGGACCGCCACATGGCACGGTCATGCCACTTGGCACGGTCAGGCCGTGCCATGTGGCGGCCGGTTGGCTGGGTTCGTTTTTTGCCGTTCGGTTGTGCCGCGTCCGATTTCTCGGGACTTCCGTGCAACGCTTTTTCGTAACTCAAAGTCGCCTCCTTGGCGCTCCTTTCTGCTGAATATTGTTCATCTTTCTGTTTCTTCGATAAAGTTCCTGAAAATACCGAAAGATGCTGTACAAGTAAAAAGTATGCAGAAGGAGGCCGATTTGACTCTTTCTTAATGCGATTAAACATGAAAGCGGGGGAGAACTGGGTCAAATAGAGGCTAAAAACATGACAAAATAGAACTTCATCATTTTTGTCACTTAAACAATTCAGTTGATTTTTTCGTCATTAAATTAATTTCAACAATTTAGATCGAAACATAATTATCTGATAAGAAATATTAAAAAAAGCTCAAATATGAATTTTAAACTAAGTGTTCCTTCATTCGGTAAACATTTATCTCTGCTATAATCATGCAATCGATGTTTTTCACTACTTAAACGATTTCATTGACGTTTATTTTTTTTTTCATGAAAAATAATTTATCTTGTACCAAATGACGAAAAATATGAAATGAAAATCAATTTTCCTTGAAAAAGTATTTTCTATGAAAAATATTTTTTTGGGAAAACCATTTTCCTTACTATCAAACACTACTGAGATTCGTCATATATAGTCGTTGAAGTTCTATGTGACATTAAATTTTTGATTGTTAAGTTGTATACATGGTTTTTTCGTGTATATGTTCAGCTTCACCAAACCAAGGCATTCCTACTTTATTGTGTTCAGCCTTAGTTATAAACATGAATAGAATATTCCTTTTCACATGAAGATGCAAATATGACTGCCAGCACGTACTCCTTTGTAATGGGGTTATATGCGAGGGATGATTACCACCACCTTGAACAAGACCCAAATTGTATACACTACAGGTTTTTTGTGTATGAAATCTCAGAGCTATTTATTTCCATGTACTGCATATATTGTTTTTCACAAACATGCACTAATTAGCGAGCTTGTAATTCTTTGTGACCTCCATGACTATTTAACATGTATTCTGAGGCGTTATGGTGACATATGGAACGTAGCAGTCAAGGGGTGAGTGAAACAGCAGATTATAATGTTGTCTCCAACACTCAAACAAAGACCAACCCCTATGGGGTTAGAAGCTTTCATAGACCTGGTGGCTGGTAGGATTGTCGCAGTATATCAGAACAACTTTTACGGGGATAGACAGATATAACTCCCAAGTATTAGAGATTATATAAAAGTACTAAGGTGGAACGTGCAAGGCATCAAAAGAGAATGTGTTATTGTGGAAATCAATTACATTAAGAACACACATGGACTCGGCATTTTGTTCTTAATGGAAACCTTGGTCAATGAGAATAATACCAATTGAATTATACCCAAATTGGGTTACGAAATATATGAAGTAGTCCACCCTGTTCATCATGCGGGAGGCATATGGGATTTGTGGACGCCCACCAATGTCTTGGTCAGCACTTTGGCTAAGGACGATAGAGCGATTCACTTCTACATCAATGATACATGCAACAACCATGAAACTATTATTTCAGGCATTTCCAGCCCAACACAAGAACGAGAAAAACAAGCTTTCTGGGATAAGCTTCATCTTTTGAATGCTATTGGCCATCTACCTTGGCGTATTATCAAATATCACAGTACATTTTAATTCTTCAATTAATTGAGACATGGAGATTAAATTGCAAGAAAAATTTAGCACATAAAAAAACTTTGTCCAAATTAATTTGAGAACTCAAATTCATACTACCTTAAAGACTTAGCCACCACACTTGCCCTATTAGGCAAATTCATTGGGATGGGTGCTACTAATGTTTTGTGCTCAAGACTTTGCAACTCCTCCATCATATGTCGAGATGCCCTAGAGTCTATTATCCAAGAAGATTGACCTGCTAATGTTTCATAACTTGGCTTTGAAGGTTGGATCAAACATGAGAAGCCTTTGAGCTTGATCACTTGTGAGCCTCGGAAATAACATTATTGTTTTGCTCATTGTTCAAGAACCAACTCAACTAAAAGTTTAAACTTATGGTTGAATGTCTAGGAATATGTTTATACTCTAATACGCCCCCTCACACGAATGCCGTTTGGGCTTGACATGTGGATGCGACAAAGACTCCTCCTACCTTGTGCAATAAATCAATATGGAGGTTGCTGAGATTCAAACTTGAGACGAGGAGACCTCTCGCTCAGAAAGACTCTGATACCATGGTCAAGAACTAACCCAACCAAAAGTTTAAACTTATGGTTGAAAGTTCAGGAATAGGTTTATACTCTAACACTCCTCATGCTCGGTTGCCTGCATCTGCTGCTGCCCAGCCCCAAGCTGTCCAGTTGAATAGGCTGATTCATGGCCTCCCTCTCGACCTCTGCTTCCGGTGATTCGGCCGCCACGAGACCCTCTTCCTTGACTCCTTCGTTTCCCATGGTTTCTCAACTGGGGGGATACCCCATAATCTTGTAGCAACTCGATTCCTCGAGTACGAATCGCCCACAATTTTTGCACAATTCTCTTTCGCTTGAGACCTGGCTTTTCCCCGTGATGGACTGTATACACCACTGCCACTTCTGACTAGTCTCCTCGATCTACCATGAGTTTCTTGAGCTGCTCCTCTTGGCTCACAATATTGAATAACTTTTCCGAAGATGGCGATGGTTTTGTGGCCAGTATTTGCCCAAGCATCTGAGAATATAGGTCATCATTCAGATCGAGGAGAAATTGATACGACTTCTCGGCTTCAAACATCGCTAGAATCCTAAACACCACATTGCACTTACAACCTTTGCACATACACCCACTACACGTACATGTAGGAATTTTGAGGTGGTTCTCGAGTTCGCTCTAGACGCCCTTTATTTTAGAGTAAAACTCGACCACACTCGTCCCTCCTTGTCTATACTTAGAAATATTCGCCATTAATTGATAGATTATTGGAGCACTAGCAATTCCATACCTATTTTGTAGATCTTCCCACATCACCTAGCCATCTCGGCATAGGCCACCTACACGGGGGCGCAACTTCTGTTCAATCACGTTAAGAAGCTACAGCACACCATGGAGGCCACCATGTTCCAAGCATGGTACTTAGTGAAGTCACCTTCTCTGACTTCCTGTTTCTTTGAGGTTCCATCAATAAACCTGAGTTTATTTCTCAATTTCCAAACAGTTTGCACAGTCTTCTCCCATAGATCGTAGTTGTCACCATAAAAAATCTCTGTTGTGATTAAAGCGCCTGGACCGTCAGATAGATGACGGTAATATGGTGAATGGAGTTCAATCACGAACCTCTTCTTCTGTCTGTGTTTAGTCATGATTTATGTAGTTGGCGTGAGAAAAACAAGCTGATATTTTAGCTTAGTGTTGCTCTGATACCATGAACAAAAGTGTGAAGAAGAAAGAGCGCTGGGAAGTGCGTGGGGGGTCCAACCGTGCTCGTCAATCTTGCTTAACTTCTATAGATTAATCTTATCAATATATACAACTCTATATGGTATGAACTATACCCATGATTTTAGAAGTAAAACAAAGAGATAAACTAGGAACTAATTACAACAAGTAAATATAAAAAATATCAGAAAAGTATTACATAGAGATATTAACAGTATCTTCCGAAAACATATCGTAATACTTGTGTGCATATTATGTCTAATGTGTTTGATTTTATTGTATTGTTTTATAATCAGTGTATTACTATACTTGAGGTTTCTCTCTAATTTGCAAGTATAAAATGATGCCACATGTTGTGTGTATTCGTAATTGTAGCTAATCAGATCTATATTATCTAATTATCTACATTATCCAGGTAGAAGAGGCTTCTTAGCTATCATAAGTTCAACCCATACCATTTCTATGTTTCTTCTTCTTCTCCTTCTTATTATTAGCGATGGTAATAGCAGTGCACCGCGGCTACTGGTATTATTAGTATTGTCACTGCAACTTTGGTTGTTTTTTTTTTTTTGGTTTTTTTTGTTTAACCAAAGGTATTCACCGCCAATTGTACTGATCGACTAATCCCCTCGCCCCGCAAGCTCTACTTAAGGGTAAAGGGCTGACAATAATCGCTCTTCATTCCCAAAGGTCAAGGATCGAACCCCAAACCAATAGGTTAACGGATGAAGTGAGCTACCACAATGCTACAAACCCTTGGTTTCATTGCAACTTTTGTTATTAAGAAGCATCATTATCACTACATAATCTAACTTGATGAACATGAGGTTTAGAAATAGAACACATTGAATACCACTTTTATGTTGTTGAATTGCTAAATTATCTAAATTAAGGGTACATTAATAAATTGATTAACCATTCATGTAAGATAATATAGACAAGAGTCAATTTCTTCCGAACGAGAACCATATCAAAAGGTTTGGAATGATCTATTATAACAATTTTAATGCCATATGGGCATTTTGCTTTTTTTTGTTGTCGTTTGGCCTATACAATAAGTGCACAATATAATATCGGTTAGTTTTAGACATGTTGAATTCCAAGAGTACTTGCCCACAAGAGGGGGGATGAATTGTGGTGTTCGATTTTCGCTTACTTACTAACAAACACCCTCCTGATTGCGGATGTTGTTCTTGAGTTACAAACAACCTTCTGACTTGTTTGCACAAGATGTTTTCAATTTGCTCAAAGGCGAAAATCAAAGTAATAAATGCGGAAATAAAGCACACACAATTTTTACGTGGAAAACACCTCTAGCCCAATTGAGGTGTGAAAAACCACGACCTACCTCGTGTAGGATTTAACCACTTTCACTAACGGGCTTCACACGTTACAAATGTAACACACCTTGTTACAACTTGCAACCACGTAACCTTCTTCTTTAAGAAAGGTTACACCACGTCAAAATCTCACCAGATTGGACACGTCCAAAGTCCATACAACTGAGGACCACTCACTCACTTTTCTGATCCAAGATCAGGGTTACAAAACACCTTACGAGGGTGCTTCTGATTTAAGCAGATGTAAGGTACAATGAGGTCCTAGTATGCCAATATCTTGAAAGCTCAGCTTAAACACAACTTGTCTCGGTTTTTCTTTTCTCAAGAGTAACTCGAAAAATTCTTCTCACTAGAAAAACCACTTTTGCAATTTTCCCTTTTTGCGTATGTTGTGTCTCTTTCTCGTTTTTTCTTCTCTCTCCAAATGGGAGTGAAATGTTGAGATTTTAAACAAAAAATCCAACGGTCAAAAACAAGGAGAAGTGATAAAATCAGCTATGTTTAGCAAAGAGAGATTTTTGCCTAGCAAAGAGAATTCCAACAGCTACAAGATAAAATGAGGATAGAGTTTCCAAATATTGTAGGGATTTGATTTTGGAGGATAAAAGACTATCCTTTCCCCTTAAAAATAGCCGTGAAATACATGGAAAAGAATCTCAACTTGAATTTCAAATTCCAAAGGATAAGAGAGAAATATTTTCGGTTTAGGTAAATATTTCCAAAATCAGTTTTGCAAATCTCCCAAGTGATTTTCATATCAAAAAGATTTTCTACAACTTAAATTGCTGTCTTGGAATTTTAATAAAATATAATAGAGCTTTTGGCCAATCAAAATAAGTTTTTCAAAGTAACCGGGTTTGGCAATTCCAGTTCAGAAATACCCTAGGTACCCTATTTACAGGGTTGTTCAAACTTGGTGTTCTGAAGCAAATAGCGCAACCGATTCAAGAGTGGTTAGTTAGAGACTTTTCAAGATTGGCATATTAACAAGAGTCTAAAAAATAAAACCTGAATTACCCAAGATATCTTGTTGTAGATCCAGTCATCTTGTTCAAGACGAATACGCTGCCCCAATCACCTAGACCAACCTGTTTGCCAGGTTGTTCTTGTATCGCTTGAGTTCAGAAACTGATCTTAACATACAATCAACTCGTCGAGGTGGTGTTCTTGACTTGAGCGTGAGTCATCAAGGTATGAGACCTGTTCTTAAGACTTGTTCTCAACATTCAGCAAACAAGTTAAGACGCATATTAAAAATAACAGTGTATGCCTGTTTGGAGAGCTTTGTTTGGAGCAACATTACTTAAGAACATTTTACACTTGAGTTTGTTGTCATCAAAACTGAATATACTAATTCAACAAGACATCATTGATAACTTGACTTAATTTCTTATCATTTTAATGGGTATTTTTCTAATAATTTAGTTGCTTCTTCACATATATATATATATATATATATATGTATACTAGTTCATGATAAGCTTGTCTTGGAATAAGTTCATTCGGCCAAAGAATTGGACAAGTAACAAGGCCATTACGTTTATATAGAAAGAACTTGTGAAATATCTCAAAACATGACCTTGTAAAATTGATCAAAGGTATCCTAATCCTAGATACCTCAGCTTCTCCACTAGAGGTAGAAGGCGACTGGGCGGAGGTTGAATGAGATTTGCCACTAGTTCAATGGAATAGCACCCCAAATTTGACAATTTTCCAATTTATGTCACACTCAATCTATGAAAATATGCTTACCTAGCAAAATTGGACAATCAACCAACTGACAACCAAGACCCAAGAGAATTCCACAAAATTTTAGAGAGAAACTTACAATTCAAAGGTCAATCAAATTAAAAAACTGAAAATCAAAACTTTAGATCTAATTTAATCAAAACGCAGAAAATAGGGGGAAAAAAAAAAACCCTCGCCCAGCTAACATGACTTCTGTCCATGATACCCGTAGCGGGACCATGAGTGGAGGTGGGGTGGAGAGGCTAACAGCTCAAGCGATTGAGACGGTGCAACCGGTGATGACAACGAGGCCATCAGACCGAGCGTTTCCAGGCAGAGTCCAGGCAGTTTCTCGGCGGAATCTAAGCAATTTCTCGTCGAGTGTCGTTTCTGGGCAACGGGTGAGCGCCGACGCGATGGAGTCGCGAAGGAGAGAGGGAGATGAGAGGACAGAGGAGAGGTGCGAAGGAGGTGCAGGGACTCAATGTCGTGAAACTGCCCCCTCTCTGTCTGCCTGATTATTTTGTTTTCTTTTTGTTTAATTATCTAAAAATTGGCTTTTAATCAAAAAGCCCTTAAAACGAAATCTAATAACTGAGATTTGAGATGCTCATTTAATAAGCAGCGCTCACTTGATTTTATATATATATATATATATATATATATATATATATATATATATATATATATATAATTTAGCTCCATTTTTTATAAATACCTTAAATATTTTATAACAGTCATATTCTTATTACTGGTCTGGACCCGTGTTATTCACGGTGCATATTAAAGTAGACATTTCATAACATATACTATGCAAGTAATAAATCGATAGTCATTGTAGACATAGTTAATATTAGAATTTAGGAAAGATGATAGAATAATAAATGAAAAATATATGCGGATAGCAACTTCATATATTGGGATGAACAACTAAAAACCACATGACTTAGAAAAAGATCTATGATAGAATGATAGAAATAGTAGATAGTGATTATGACAAATGACACGCTAAATAACATGATGAGTAGTCAATCTATCACGCCAATGACGAAGAATCCATCTCCTCCTTTTATACCTACAGGGAAATAAAGTTTTAGAAATAATTTGAATGACAATGATGGGGTTAAAGTTTATATTTACACGTGATCTGCCCAGTGTACCTAACATTGGTCTTTCGTAAGTAATAAACCTTTTCCTTCCAATGAACTAGTGTAATCTACTATAAATTGAAGGAACAATCTACCGCATCGAAGTATAATGTTTCCTTCATCAACCTTAAACTGTATGAGAAATGCATAAAATTCTCTCATTGTCACCGTTCGTCGAGCAGTGCTTGATCCCCTCCACATATGTAATGTAAGCTCTCTAACCATCCGTTCCATATGGGAATAGTAGTGGGTATTGTAGAGGCATATACGATGGTTGGGTTTCATACACTCGCTGTAAACTTCCGCATATTTTTCGGACAATAATATTCCGGTGCTCTTCGTCTCCAACGTCACCTCCGACTATGAGAGCTGCAATTTCGTCCACAGTGGGTAATGTGTACTGTCTTCCAGGACGTGCTTTAATAATGCGAATGGTTAAATTAATCACATTATCAGCCTCAAAGATATCATGTGCATTGCAGAAAACCTTCACCTAAGAATTCACAATATCAAGCATATGTTGTAAATCTTATACGGTTTCCTCATCAACTCCTCGTTCACTTTGTTGTCTATTTAACGCGCTGCATCGATTTCGCACTTCGGCATGTGTGTCATAGATATATAGCTGAGCAAATTTGGGTCATTGTCCTTGTGCAGGGAGTAAAGATCAAATTCGGTGGTAATTGTTGCCACTTATTCTGAAGGAGTAAGGACCATGCTCATTCATTACTGAGTAATCGATAGACCCACCCATTGATGTGAATGATAACATAGAGTTATACGTTCTTACATTTTCAAGAAAATTGTGGTCATTCAACAATGTGTCTGGCAGTGGAGGAGGCGGGGGCAATGCCGGTAACATAACACGTCCACTTTGACAACAAAGCATGAATCGAGGTTGTGAAATACTACCTCTTACGACTCTCTCATCCAACCACATGGCCGCGTGACAGTGCCCACAGGAAACCAAAGTTCCCGTGAAATTCCAACGGTTTATGAACCTTCTTGCAGGTGGAGTGCTACGTGCAATTACTAGTTAAATTTCTCTAGATTGTGACTGATACTGCTCATGTTCTGCGATGAAGTGCGATTGGATGTGATTTGGATGGCGCCAGCTAAATAGCCTCCATCTTGTGTTTTGCCGAGCAAGTCTCGCTCGAAGCCTTCTTACAATGATGTTACCACTTCCGGTTGGCGTTTCCATCACTACTTCAGATAAATTATGTGCATTATTATTAAATAAAATTTTATCATTATGATGTTCAGTGAAGCAGATTTAATTGCACAAATAGGCTATTTAGGCTCTGTCCTTTTCGTGGTTCAATTGCAATTTACCAACCTTAACCCATTTCAATCCACTTCAACCTACTTTAACCTATTTCAACCCATTTGGAAAAAAAATATCAACTCTAATCTACGTCAACCCACTTCAACCAATTCCAACCCAACGCTATTTTTTATTTTTATTTTCAATTTTTATTTTGTATTTTTAAATTTTTGTTTTTATTTTTTATTATTTTTTTATTTTCTATTTATATTTTTTATTTTCTTATTATTTTTTGCTTTTATTTTTTATTTTTTAATTTTTAATTTTTAATTTTTAATTTTTAATGTTTTTACATTTTTGTTTATTTATTTATTTTTATTTTGTATTTTGTATTTTTAAACTTTTTATTTTGTTATTTTTGTTTTTTATTTTCTAATTTTTTTCATTTTTTATTCTTTAAGCCTTTACTTTTTATTTTTTATTTTTGTTTTTTGCTTTTTTTTAGGGTTTTTAATTTTTTGTTCTATCTTTTTTTGGTTTTGTTATTTTGTTATTTTTTTATTTTTGTTATTTTTTTAAGTTTTTAATAGTGTTATTGTTTTAATGTTTTATTTTTTATTTTTTATTTTATTAGTTTTTTTTATTTTTTGAAGTTACTTTTTCATTTTTTATTTTTTGAGATTTTTTGTAAGTTGCTTTTCATAGTTCGTTTTTTGTGAATAAAAAATTAAAAAATTAAAAATAAATACAAGAAATAAAAGAACAAAAACAAAAAAGAATAATATAAAAATAAGAAAATATAAAACAATAAAAAATGTGAAAATAAAAAATAAAAAGTAAAAAATAAAAATAAAAAATAAAAAATGGAAAAACCAAAAATAAAGAAATGAAAATCAAAAATAAAATTAAAAATTAAAAATTAAAAAATTAAAATTACAAAATAGAAAATAAAAAATAAAAAATAAGAAGGAATAATAAAGAATCAAAAAATAAAAAATAAAAAATAAAAAATAAAAAATAAAAAATAAAAAATAATAAAGGTAAAAAGTAAAAAAATAAAAATAAAAATAAAGAAATAAAAAATAAAGAAATAACAAATAACAAATAGCAAATAAAAAATAAAAAAATAGGAACTACAAAATATAAATTTAAAATTTGAAAAAATAGAAAATAGAGAATAGAAAATTAAAATAAAATAAAAAATAAAAAAATCAAACAATAAAAGAACAGAGCCTATTTCAATTAACCTACTTCACCCTTTTACCCACCCAATTTACCCATGAAAAGAACAGAGCCTTAGTAACATGTTTTCCCTCTATATGGTGTGTTATTATAAAGTACAGATTTGGCAAGTATAGCTATGTTATTTACATCATAAATATTATGATAATGTATGTAGTAACCACTGCATAACATGGAATCAAAACAAAAAATGATATGCGAACATAATGAGTATGGTAATACCACAAACTATCCTCCACTAATATGAATATGAAGGGCAAGTTTGTGAACGAAACCTGCAACTGAAGAATATCCAGTAAGAATGAATATTTTTTCCATCAATAATTAAAAGTAGTACTTAGTACCACAAACTTGTCATCGTTGTAAAAAATAACTCTACAATCATATTTACATTATTTTGTCATATTTGAATTTTTTAAATTAGAATTGAATTACATTGATTAGAATACAATTTATTCATGTTGTATTTAGTACAACAGAAAACTAATTGCTAGTTATGTTGACTAAAATGCAATTTCTCTTATTTGAATTTTTAAACAATAACATAAACTAATACAGTTTATCTTATTTGAATTTTTAAAAAATAATCCTACATTCATATTCATGTTGATTACAATACAATTTTTTCACATTATTTTTAAAATACCATTGAATTCATGCAGTATGGAAAATAAATATGGAGAAAATTTAGAGGATTGTTGGATTATTTGTATTCAATTTTTTCGAAATTTGAATTATTCACGTCTAACAATCCATAATGTAGAGGTGACTCATGCACTCATACAATGGTGGGAGAAACGCGTTCGTTATTATTGTTGGACGAAAATTTTTGGCAACGTATTGGAATTTTAATCGAATGTAAACTACTACAGATGCAACTGTAATGGAGAGGGGACTAAATCAAGTGCATGTGATCCATGGCTTGTGTCAACCTTCATGGATATATAACATATGCACTACAACAGTGACAATGAAGGTGTGTCTAATTTGTAATTAATCAAAAAAAGGAGAAAAGAATGGTACAACGAAATCCATCATCAACTTGTGAACGTTAGTTTGTCAATTTTCTGAAAGGATGTTGATATTCAAAACGATGAGGTTATTAATGTAAGTTACATTTTCAATTATCGAAAAGTATGGAAAAAAGTAAACTTTGGAAAATGTAATTACTTACATGTCTTTACAATTTGGAATTTAACTTGGCAAAATATGTCAAGTTCATATCCTGGAGGTCATTCTTTGTAAATTAGCATTGACATTGATGGAGTCACCACTAATCAATAATAGGAATAGGAATGCAAGAAAAAGTCAATGAAGCACCTTGGGTGCCAAATCCAAAAATATTATGTTATCAGAATATATAATATTCCGCTAGACTGCTAGTAAGTTCAAACACCAGAATATGCAAGAATGCAATAATAAGTCAAAATATGTTATATTATGTAAATTAATTCAAAAAAAAATGAAGCACACATTGCGGTCTTTCATTAAACTAATTTGATAATGGGAACAATAACACATATATACATATATATGTTTCGAATTTGTAAAATTATACTTGTAAAAATTCTCCTAATCCTAACATTAAAAAAATGTCATAAATATACTAAAAGGTGTTCACATGTGAACATTTACAACAATACCAATGAACTTATATAGACAAATGTGGTTATTAATTTACTTCCCTTGTTAGTTATCGAATATTAATTTCATTAAACTATTTAGTACCTTTCAACTTAGCATTAACATTCAAGGATTTACCTAACTTAAATTTAACCAGGCTAGCTACCAGTAAATGCTAATAATTTAAATAATTATTGAAGTGCTGATAAAGAAGGTCAAATTTTGTAAAAGTTAGTAACATGATGATGTCTTTCTTCAGGCCAAGAAGAGCTGCGTGAGAAAGAGTGTGTCATCATAGAAATAATTCATATTGACAATACGTGTACTCAACTCAAATCCCTCCAATTTTCTGAAATTTGAATTATTCATGTCCAACAATCCTTAATTGAATGGTGTGAGGTGCTCACCCTCCCCTAAAACTTTTAAAGGAGTGAGGAAATTTTAAGATAATTAAAATATAACCACTTACAATATAACATAGCAAACTTAGCAAACAATTCCAAATGATATATAGACGCCAGTATTTTTTTTAAGCATTCACACTTGAAAAACATAACTTTCCAAATCTTAAACTTGCAAGCTGTAACATGCAAATAATGTGGCACAATATGCTTAGTTGCCTGATGGGAGCAGAGATTGTAGAATTGCACACACACACACACACACACACACACAAAAAACCATAAATGCCAGAATCAAAGTTGATAAGCCCTCCTCCAAGATAACGTTTCACTCTGTTGCTGCTCAATAATTTTGTCCATATGGTTCCATCAGAGTTACAAAAAATTGTCGTCATAGTTCCACCAAAGTCATCAAAAAGTGCTCTCTCTCTTTTAAGTTCTAGTTGGACAGGGATTTCCCTTGTTGAAAGTGCTGTCCCGAGGGTTTCTTCACAATAAAAAATTATAGTCCATCCTGCCCCACCAATTAATCAGCATGCTGTTATGGACTTTGATATTCAAAGTTCAACCCCACTTCAGAACAATGCCAACATACCACATTTACTGAGCAAAGAATCCAACGGCATCCTACTGGGGGCATTCCCACAAATCATGCATCACACCATTATCCAATCTCAATGCAAAGTTTAAGTCTTGAACCACTTCAAATAATGCACAGAATTCATAACATCAGAAGCAAAAGACCAGATTGCACAAAATCAATCAAATCAAATATGCAACATCAGAAGCAAAAACCATTAAAAAAACCACCCTCCATATAGGTTGTTACATCAATAATTAGCCTATTACAAATATACAACAAATTCTGAAAGACCAATACCTATAGTTGGAGAAGATTGGCCGCGAGAAACTGGTTCGAAAAGAATTGCTCCAAAGTATCCTGCAACAGAAAAATTGAAGACATCATACAATGACTTCGACTGACAAATTTAGCTGGGATGATCCACAAACTCATAAATGATGGATAATGTATAAATCCAAAGGTGTAACGTTTTTCTAATGTGATTATGTCTACCTCGCAAGATCAACCCGCTTGCAAAATATGTGTTTAATAATCCAGTTGATTAGTTGCATACAGTGCAGGAGATGGAAGAGGAGGTTGTAGATATGTATGAGATTGCGGGTAATTGAAAATATTTGAAGAATAAAAACAGCAGTATAAGGGGAAAATGTGAGCAGGGAGCAGTTAGGTATTTATAAGTGGGTAGGGGCGACCGGGGGGGAGTTTGTGGGTGCATAGAAGTCTTGTAGATATAATTTCATATTTAGTTTTGGGGAAAAAAAAAGTAAATTGACATTGGTATTATGTTCAACCCCTTAAAAACCAAATTAAAAAACATTACTATGTTAATACCCAGTAAACCTCTCAACAAAACACCCAAAACCCACAAAATTCTCATCAAACCATATCATAACCGAGTCATTTTTTTAAAAAAAAAATAAAAGGTAACATAAAAGAGAGATTGTGCAATATATCTGGAAATGCCAAACGACATATCTGGATTCAATCCTCAGATCTAAGGCTTCTTTCTCTTCACCTTCAATTGGAACGACTTGTGCAAAACTGAGTAAGGTTTTTTTAAAAAAAAAAATCAGAGGTAAATTAAAAGAGTGATTGTGCAACATATCTCGAAATGGCAGACGACCTTGCAGTGCAACGACTGAGGCTTCTTTCTCTTCACCTTCAATTGGAATGACCTGTGCAAAACTGAGTAAGATTTTAAAAAAAAATCAAAGCTAAATTAAAAGAGTGATTGCTCTACTTACATTAACCGGGGGGGATGATAGCACATATTGTCTACAATTATGTTATGAGTACCTTTTCACGTGACTCAATCAATCCTCATATTTCATACCATATGAAGAGAGAGAGAGGGAGAAGCAGCGTAAAAAATGTCACTATGTTAATACCCAGTAAACCTCTCAACAGAACACCCATAACCCACAAAATTTCGATGTCAAAATACCTAGTAAACCTCTCAGAACTGGATTCACCGGCGCCAACGAACGTGCCGGTGTCGGCGACGGCGGCGACGACTACTCTGCCTTCCCCCTCACCGGCGCCGCCAGATTCAACTTCAAATCCACCGTTTGGTTTCCCCCTCTTCGATTACACCAACGCATCTTCTAAAATCAATAACTTCAATAACCTGCAAAACACAACCAAATGTCAAAATTGAAAACAGAGATTTACAGGGGAGATTAACAGTGGGTAGAAGCTAGGAAGAGAAAATTGAAAGAGGGTTAGGTGAGGTAATCCTTCTCCTTCTCCGCCGCCATAGCCATATTCGGTTCTTCAATAGACATAATGATTTACTAATTTTTTGTTGAAAACCAACCCAAACAAACACAGGGGAAGAGAAACAGAGGGGAAGAGTGACACGGGAAGCCATGGGAATGGAAGAACACGACACACACTGGAGAGAAGAGAGAGGAAGGAGCAGCGTTGAGAGGCAGAGAAGGTGTCCGGAAAATTCTAGGGCTTTTCAGACCCAAACGCGTGGGGAGATGGAATGTAAGAACACGACACACATTGGAGAAGAGAGAGAGGGAAGAGCAGTGTTGAGAGGCAGAGAAGGTGTATGGAAAATTCTAGGGCTTTTTAGACCTAAACGCGTGGGGAGTTATTTTAGGGGGAGAGAGAAGTGGACGCCAGGCAGTTTTTTTAAAGAGGGAGTAATTGATTACATGGGATGGAGTAAGGTAAGGAAATACAGCTATCTAGATATTTTAGGAGAGAGATTAAAATAAATCAATGGCTGTTATTTATTAATCATCTAATCCAATGGTTGAAAAGTTCAAATTAATGAGAATTAAGGAAATGGTAGTTATTGCAACTTTACTATTATTTATTATATAGATTGGTTATTTCTTTCACCATATTTAAGGTAAAGATACCTTACTTACGGAGGAGAGGCACAACATAGAAAAGCCATAATTATTACTAGTAATATCATTGCAATGGCAAATAGAAATTATGTTTGCAATAGCAAGAAATGTACTAAAAATAAACCCAATGTCAAGAATGCAACGGGAATAAAGCTTGAGAGATATTGTTTTTGTCTGTCTTCCATAACCCACGACTGATATGGCTTAAATACAATACAAGAAGGCAAACCTTAGCTAAGACTTCTAACCCTAGTTGTGCCTTGGAGGGCAAGCTACCGAAAACTAGCAAGACGATATTACAAAATATATCAACAAACATAATTCATATATTTACAAGATATCAAAAGAATATGCTATAATATGCTATCCGTATCACTCCCCCTCAAGTTGGACCATGGGGGTTGACGATGCCCAACTTAGACCGTAGGGATAAGAATTGTTGCTTATCCAAGGCTTTGGTGAATATGTCTGCAGCCTGATGCTTGGAAGATATATAGCTTGTGAGCAATTCCCCAGAGGTGATGCATTCTCGAACAAAATGGCACTCAATCTCAATGTGTTTCGTTCGCTCATGGAAAACAAGATTCTTAGCTATGTGTAGAGCGGTCTGATTATCATAGAACAACTTCATGGGTAATTTAGGAAACACCCATAAGGAAGCCAGGAAGGAACGAATCCAAATAAGCTCACTGGTGGTTGCAGCCATAGCACAGTATTCAGCTTCGGCCGAGGATCTGGAGACAGTCGTTTGCTTCTTGGTTTTCTAAGAAATAGGGGACCCATCGAGAGTGATGAAGTATCCAGTCAATGACCTCCTAGTGATGGGGCACGCTCCCCAATCAGAGTCGCAGTAAGCTTCAATCTGCAGGTTCGAGGCACGGTGCAGGAAAATCCCTTGCCCAAGAGTGCCTTTTAAGTATCGGAGAACTCGTCGAGCTGCAAGCATGTGCTCCTCATTGGGATGTTGCATAAATTGGGATAAGATATGCACAGAATAGCTCAATTCAGGACGAGTAAGGGTTAAATAGATAAAACAACCCACTAATCTCTTGTATTGAGTAGCGTCAGTGATATCCGGGCCCGTAGCACACGGGAGCTGATGATTGGTCTCCATGGGAAACTCTACAGGTTTAGCACCTAATAATCCACATTCTTCAACAATTTCCAGCGCATACTTGAGCTGAGACAAGAATAAGCCATCAGAATTGCGAGCAACCTCAATGCCCAAAAAGTATTTCAGGGTCCCCAAATCTTTAATGCGAAAACAGTTATGCAGACATGTTTTGAAGGCAGAACAAGCAGTACTATCACTCCCAGTAGGAACAATATCATCCACATAAACTAACAATGCCATAGAGACCTCATTTTTGTGGTAAGTGAACAAAGAATAACCAGCATAGGAGTGAACGAAACCATACTCAAGTAGCTTAGAGGATAGCTTTGCAAACCATTATCGAGGAACATGTTTTAACCCATACAGGGACTTCTGTAGCTTACACACTTTGTTGCCATAGGATGACTTGAAACCGGGAGGTAAGGTCATATAGACGTCCTCCTCGAGATCCCCATGAAGAAAGGTATTATGAACATCCATTTGGTGAAGTTCCCATCCTCGAGCGACAGCGACGGAGAGAAAACATTGAACACTTGTCATTTAGGCGACGAGGGCAAAGGTTTCAGTAAAGTCAAATCCTTCAACCCGCTTGTCTCCCCGAATCACTAAGCGAGCTTTGTATCACTCGATACTTCCATCGGCATGGTACTTGACTTTGTAAACCCATTTACAAGTGATGGGCTTACGCCCCGGTGGCAAATCCACTATTGTCCAGGTGTTGTTTAATTCCAAGGCTTCAATCTCGTTGGTCATGGCTTCTCGCCATTTAGCATCCTGAACAGCTTCATGATAAAACTTAGGCTCCACAACTTTGGTAATAGCAGATAAGAAACATTGGTGAGCTTGTGAAAATTTTTGACAAGAAACATAATTAGCAATAGGATATTGCTTACCGGAAGGAACCGCTAGGAGTGTAGGAGCATGAGTCGGGGGGGTCTTGAGACAAGGTGTGATAGCAAATATAATCTTGTAAGTGACTCGGGGCTCGTCGAGGCCGTTTAACATCAGCGGGCCCAGCTAGAATGGTGGACTGGGGAGCTGCAGGTGGATCAGAACCGGTTGGGCCGGGGCGGGGAAGATGGCCCAGATCAGCGGCTAGCTCAGACCCAGCTGGTTCGAGACCAGTCTGCCGAGGGGCAGACAACCCATCAGGGACAGGCCCAATAGAAGGCCCATCATTTTGTGGTCGAGGCTGAGTGGTGCGAGGCCCATCATCTTGCAGTCCAGGCGGAGAGGCGGCTGGCATTGGGGGAACATTAACAAGATGCTCAGGCAAACCATGCTGAGTGGGCTCATCATCATAAATTAGTGGAGATGGATTTTGCACTTGACGTCCAGCGTCCATATCCTGGGTGAGGGCCGAAAAAGGAAAAACATGTTCAGAAAAAATAACGTCCCGGCTGACAAATATATGCCCGATTTCCAAATCATAGACTCACCACCCCTTCTTACTATGAGGATATCCAATAAAGACACATCGCCTACTATGCTCCCCAAATTTATCCTTGGAAGTTGGGTTGTGATGGGCATAACATAGGCACCCGAAGACCTTAAGATGGTCATATGACGGTGTAGCATTGAACAATACATCCAAACTCGAGGAAGGCGTTCTATTGATTAAGTATGTAGCCGCTAATACACATTCCCCCCAAAACTCAAGTGGGAGATGGGCTTGAAATCTAAGGGCCCTAGCCACATTAAGGACATGCTGGTGTTTGCGTTCTACCCTTCCATTTTGTTGGGGTGTATCTACACAACTAGTTTCATGTATGATTCCATGCTCCCCATAAAACTTTTTCATAGGCCCGGAGATAAATTCACTCCCATTATCACTCCTAATAACCTTGACTTTAGCCCTAAATTGGGTGCTTACCATAGCACAAAAATTTTTAATTAAAAGAGATGCCTCACTTTTATCACACATAAGGTATGTCCACACTCCTCTACTCGCATCGTCAAGGATGGTTAGGAAATAACTTGCACCACAAAGAGTATTAACATAATAACCACCCCAGATATCACAATGTATAAGATCAAAACATTTTGCAGCTTCATTCTCACTAATAAGGAAAGAAAAACGGGTTTGTTTGGCCCGAAGACACACATCACAAAGTTCTTCTTTATGCTTGTTGCTATGACTGAACTGAAACTGACTAGAGACTCTAGAGAAGAGTTGGCTTGAAGGATGCCCCATCCTGCGATGCTAGACTTCTTGTGAAACAACCTTGTTAGCTTGACAACTTGCACCTTGTCCTTCCTTGTACACAAAGACCCCCATCCTGGGCTTATCCACTCCAATCAGGTTCTTCATAGTAAGGTCCTGTATCACACAAAGCTTCTTAGTAAATGTCACCATACAACATAAATCATCTAAGAGCTGGGCCACAGAAATTAAGTTGCAATTCAGGCTTGGAACATATAGTACGTCATGCAAGGTTAGCTTAGGATTCAATGTAACAGACCCCCGTTTAACCACATAAGTTACAAACCCATTCGCCAGACGAACGGGAATTGGGTCAATATCAATAACATTATTCAAATAAGAAAGTTCTCCAGTCATATGATACGATGCTCCACTATCGAATAACCAAGCGTTTTTACCTGATAATTTTTCAAATCCCTGCTTTGGAGTCTCAATGAGACTCAATAACCGTTGTACCTGTTCTGGGGTAAACCCGTGCATGATGTGGGAAGATTCTCCCTTTTCGGTTGAGACAGTCACAGCTGAGGACTCCCCCTGAGTTTGTGCCGCATACGACACTTCATGGCCAGACGCTGCAGCTCCACGCCCCCTGCCGGAGTTGGTTCGTCCACCGCCCAGCCTGCTCTGCCTCTTCCGCGGCTGTTTCGACCTCCAAGAACATTCCAGCCAGGTGGGTACCCGATTAGTTCATAGCACGCTGCTTTGACGTGCCTGGTTTTCTCGTAATGCCCACATACGGGCCTATCTTCTGACGATTGAAAACCGGCTCGGTTTGGTTGAGTCGCGGCAAACGCAGCCGCTCCATCATGTGGAGTTCGGATGGTAGAGAACGATTGGTAAGATTCGAGTGTGGTCATTGAGGTAATTAATCACCCTCTTTCTAACTTCTTTGTTTACCTAATCGCTCATCTTCTTGTTGTGATTTTTCTTTGCTTTGCTGAGATTTGTGCATTCATGGACTGTCAATTAGAACATTCGTTCTCTTGTTGGTGTTCAATTCCAGTTCATCCTTTTTTTTTGGGTCTGTGTTATTTGTGGATTTCATATATGAAATTAGGTGTTTTGAATTGTCTTTGTTCATCAATCGAAATTGATCTGGCTTTACTCACTAAAAATATTTAGATTAATTGAGAATTTTGAAACTCCTACACGAAAGATTGAATCAATTTCAGAATTATAGGGCCACACTTTCCTAGATTATTGTCTTTCACCTAGTTTTTTGGATAATTTTGGGCAAGAGTACGAAGATTAGATAAATTGTCGCCTTTGTTGGTTCTGGTTTGTCTAAAACAATGCGAAAATTTCAGCACCCACCAAGTGTTTGATGAAATGTCTATGTCAATTCTGCCTTATTTTCATAACAATGCACTTAATTCTTTAAGTTTGATGCTATTTTCCGACCAAGAGTATTTGCGGATGCACCATCCCATGACACCCAAAATGACGAAGTGTTTGGTTGATGAAGGTTTGGATAGCCCGAGAACGTGAGTCTTCTGGGTCTTAAGTCTCTTTTTTTATTGAGCTCTTGTTGGTTATTTATTTTAGTGTGTGTGTGTGTGTTGAGACGTTTCTGATGCTTGGCAATTATGAGGTGATGTTATGATGTGCCATTTCATTTCAGTTGTACAAAGATTGAATGGCTTTTAACATATATAGCTTGGATGACATATTGAGTTCAAATTAGCATATGAGTGATGCAGAAAAAAGGCTACTCATGGTTGAGCTTTGGGTAAGTGCATTCCTATAAAATATGCACTGGAGTGTCCTTATAACATGGTTAGTACAGTTTGAGCAATGTTTTATAAGTGGTAGATCAAGTTTGTTGTCATCTTCTATGTAGCTATAAGGCTGTTCGCTGGCACTGTGGGAGATAAGGTTAGGATTGAATGGGAAGGAGAATGAATTGGGGATGAAGGTGAATATGATAATAACAGATCATTCGATGCTCAAAATGACTGGGTATGATCTACTCAAGAAGATCAAGGAATCAGACAGACTAAAGGACATTTCGATTGTGATAATGCCATCTGAGAACATTCCATCTAGGATTACCAGATGTTTAGAAGATGGTGCTGAATATTTCTTTCTTAAACATGTTCAATTATTTGATGTTGATAGGCTTAAACCCCATTTGTTAAGGAGCAAATTCAAAAACTTTTGCAAGATTCAGCAGAGCTTCTCAAATTGGTGTCCTGATGCTAGAAACTTATGCCAAACTGTGTGTGAAATAACTATTTGTGTGAATTGGGAATTGTCATTTATGAGATTCCAAGATTCAAGCAAAGGCCATGGGCCGATGAATCAGGTCCTTAATATGGGCATTCGAACTCGATCAAAGTTCGAATTGGGTCATTTTGAACATGATTCAAACATGATCTGATCAAAGTTCAACTGAGTTTTAATCTGAATTCAACTGAAATAGATTGAACCCAGGGTGGTTGATACTAGAGTCAGCTTGATTCAAAATTGATGGCTTGGGTCCATTCATCCTGATGCAGGAAGCTTCTCATAATAGAGCTTAAAATTGGCTCCGACGTTTGGATCAACAAAATCCAAGTTGCAGAAGGATGGACAATACCAGCATATTCATCATCCATTTAACACAGGATCTGTCTGGATTTGATGGATCAAGATCTTTAAATGGATACAAATAAGGAATGAAGATTTGTTAAGAAGAATTTTATACAGCATAATTCTTATTTTGTGAGGGTTTACAGGATATTTTTGCGAGATCCTCGATTTCCAATTTATATGAAAATTATTGTATTTTGTAAATTAGTTAAGTCAGAGAAGGGCCTTGAGAAGATGTACTCAACTCAATTTTTTTATTTTTTGGGGGGGGGGGATAAGATTATAGAGAAATTTCCTTTGAATGGTCCAGGAACTAGTTTTGTTGACAAGCTAGTATCTAGGACAAGCACAACCAACAGATGGGAGACAACCTCTTGTATAAAGAATTGATTGAGCTTTCATTGATGCATAGTTTTTTTTCCTTTCTTCTATTTCAAATTTTTAACATAGTTAAATTTTAAAAATTTGTTTTGTTATGAATGGATCACATTTGTTGTGAGGAAACTTGTTCTTTTTCAAAACTACTGACTTATGTTTTGTCCAGGACCATTTCTCTGGTCTATAATAGATATCACTTTTGAAATTTTACTTGAATTTTTTTTGTTTTCACTGCCAAACCACCTTGTACTTACACACCTCACTTCACAAAATCATCGAGGAAGCTTCATGACTATGAAAGGGAGATAGGGCAACTAAGGCAACAATTTCAAGTCTTCAGTGTTCAGCACCAAATTGTTGTAATTTTTCAACTTGTAATAGCTCAAAAGTCTTATCTTTCTCCCCTCTTGTCTTACCCTAGTTTCCATTTCTATTTGATTTTTCTTAAGTCAAAATTTGAACTTTTCTGTGGCCTAAACCTGACAGGGGAATTCATTTTGTCAAAATTTGCAACCATTACTAGAGGACTCCTAATCAAGGTGAGACTTCTTTCTGATTTAAATCCCCTGATTGATTTCTTGGACTTGTTGATGGTAATAGATTGTTGGATTTATGTTGGATGCTCCAGGCATGTGCCTTATTGAGTTGATTTGCTCCGGCATATGGCCGTTGAGATTATTAAAAGTTTCTATTATTTCTTGATGTATTTATGACATGTTGTAATAGGAAAATAGCCAACTTTTAGGCGGAACTCTGTTGAATTTTTTTTCAAAATTAGGGAATTTACTAATTAAAAAGCTTAGCTTAGGGGTAGGGATGTTATATAATGTTCTTAGAACGAGAGTTGCAATCTTCTTATTAGAAGTTTTTTTCCTTTAAGCAGCATTTGTTTGTTGCACTTAACTCTAATGTATGTGTTTGTGGTTTCAGGTTGAAACCAAGGACAGCATGCCACAAAGTCGGATATAAAGTTCGAGTTTATGAAGTGTTTACCTGGAACTGTGGAGTCCTGCACCATCGCATTCGTTTTATTTAGCTTTGCTCTTATACATGTGCACTACAAACAAACTCAATTGATGACAATTACTTTATAGATGTAGTGGGAGCATACTTTATAGGCATGCTAGAACCAATTTAGTATTAGTTGTTTGCATAGATCTAAGTTCGTACTTTTCATCATTATGTGGTTGAATGCTAATTATTTTTCAAGTTAATGGACGACAACTACATCATGGTTATAAAGTTGTACTTTTTGTATCATTTAAATTCGGATTAAATATGTATTCTCTCTCTCTCTCTCTCTCTCTCTCTCTCTCTCCTCGCAGTCTCTCTCTCTCGTCTCTCTCTCTCATCTCTCATCGGTCTCTCTCTCTCTATATATATATATCTATATATATATATATATATATATATATATATATATATATATATATATATATATATATATATGATCACAATGCATTGTTGAATACAAATTATTTGCATTTTTTTATTACAGTGACCTATTATTTAGTTTATATAAAAACTTTTCTGCCAAAATTGTATCCGCGTAAATTATTCGAAAAATAGTTATTCAATGCATAATGCTACACTTATAAGCGAGGGAGTGATCAGATTGATTTTACCTGAGAGAGTTCTATGAGCACGGATACAAGCGAGGGGAATCTACCTACATTTATAAGCGTGCTAAATGATACAGTCTTCCATGGATATAAGTGTGGGTACTGCACTGTCTGTCACGCTTATTAAGCATAGTGAATTTTTCCCCACTGATACCCTATGCCCACTTACCTTAAGCGTGGCGAATAGACCCTGCTACAGATATAAGTGTGGAAGAATGTAATTTTAAGCGTGGATGAATACAAGATTTCTTATAGTGATATCAACAAATATAATTCATATATTTATAAGATATCAAAAGAATATGCTATAATATACTATCCGCATCACCAAACATACTGTGGTTGGTTCGTTTTAACTTTTATTATTAAAATTCCAATTTTTATAGTAATGTTTTCTATTTAATTATGCCACGTCAGATTAGAATGCAAGTGAAAGGGTGTACTGTACGATAAAGGAGCATTTGAAATGACGTGCCGTGGGGAAGTGAGGAAACGTTAAATGATTGTTATTGTGACCAAATTGAGGAGGTTGTACCTAATATAATACTAATTAATTAATGTATCAATTATTGACGGAATTGGTGCATCTAATACGTGCTCGATGTGGCCCCACAGGCCAGGTAGCAGTGTAGTACTCCCCCTCTTATTACACGGACGCCACAATTGGATATGATACATGCATACACAGCAAAAAAGGACAAAAAAAGGAAGAGATCGACAACAATGGCAGAGGCAGAGCCGACGAAGGGCGTAGCGGAGTTGTACGATTACTCATCTTCTGTTATGGAAGGTATTTTGGGAGAACATGTCCACCATGGAATCTACTTCTTCGATGACCCGTCTTATCAGGGGGAGGAGAGGACATTCGCATCTCTACCTCGAGCTGATCTGATCCGCATCATTCAGGCTGCTCAGGTCCGCACCATCGACGAGGCTCTCCGTTTCGCTGCTGTTTCAGGTAATTCACTCTCTCTCCAGTCTCCTCCTCCATCTTTTGTGCTGCTCGTGGAAGGAAATATGTGCACTTATCAAGTTTGTGTACATGGCTATGCTCCGCTTTTTTGTTTAACAATATATAACACTAGGTTTTAAATCCGTGCTATGCACGGACGACTTCAGAATGATGTATTTATTAAAGTATTTTATAAAATATTATGTAATGATATTATCTCTATGTTTGCATAGTTAGATTCTAATTTTTGATTTGCTATTATTTGCCTACACGTTTTCTTAGCATTATATGGTGCATTATTTCTCTTAGGGTTGCATTATATGTGTGCTAATATTCGACAATGAATTTAGTGAATAGAGAATCAATTAATAAGACAGATGTACAAAATTCCACAATGTCTGGAAGTTCAAATAATTGTTTTTTATCTAAACTTCAAATTAAAATTGTATTTCATCAAATGAATATGTATATTTTTCTAATTATGTGAAGACAAACAGTATTAGATTCAAATGTATTGAAATCATTAAAAGAAAATAAATCTCTTAAAAGATTAATGTACACAATAATTATATGCACTTAAATAAACTTTTCAACTCAACTTTAGAGACATTCCTCATTTAATGTATGTTGAAAGCTCATCTTCAAAACCCAAAAATAAGTGTGTGTGTCTATATATATATATATATATATATATATATATATATATTGCAAAATGATATATGCACACACTAGTAGCATAAATATCTATACTTAGGCTCTGTTCTTTTCGTGGGTCAATCTACATTTACCCACTTCAACCTACTTCAACCTATTTCAACCTACTTCAACCCATCTGAAAAAAAAAAATACGAACTTCAACCAACTTCAACTTACTTCAACCCACTTCAACCAACTTCAACCCACCCCTTCATAATTTTAATAATTTGTAAAGTATCATATGGGATTTAGAGCCTGTTGTTTTCGTGAGTACATTGGGTAAGAAAAAGGGTGAAGTCGGTTGAGGTAGGTTGAGGTAGGCTGAAATTGGTATTTTTTTTTTTGAGGTGGGTTGAAATAGGTTGAACTAGATTAAAGTGGGTTGATGTAGGTTGAAGTGCATTGAAATTGGTTTATTTTGTATGTGGTGGATTGAAATGGGTTAAAATAACGAGAATGTAACTAATGTGTGATAATTTATGAAATTATCGAAATTTGTGAAATTTATGTTCATATTTTTATATTTTTTATTTTTTATTGTTCATTGTTTATTTTGTATTTTGTATTTTGTATTTTGTATTTTTTTATTTTTATTTTTATTTTTATTTTTATTTTTATTTTGTATTTTTTATTTTGTATTTTTATTTTTTATTTTGTATTTTTCATTTTTTCATTTTTTATTTTTTATTTTTTATTTTTATTTTTCATTTTTCATTTTTTATTTTTTGTTTTTATTTTTAGTTTTTATTTTTTTTTTATTTTTTATTTTTTATTTTTTATTTTTTATTTTTTATTTTTATGATGTTTTTTTATTTTTTACTTTTTATTTCTTATTTTTTAATTTTAATTTTTATTTTTTGAATAAAAATTTAAAAATTAAAAAATAAAAAATTTAAAAAATAAAAAAAAAAATGAGAACCAAGAAATTTAAAAAATTAAAAAATAAAAATAAAAAATGAAAAATGAAAAAAATTAGAAATAAAAAATAAGATAAAATTTAAAAAATAAAAATAAAAAATAAAAAATAAAATAAAAAATAAAAAATAAACAATAAAAAAATACAAAATACAAAATACAAAATACAAAATACAAAAATGAAAAATGAAAAAAATGAAAAATGAAAAATGAAAAATGAAAAATACAAAAATTAAAAATTAAAAATTAAAAAATTAAAAATTAAAAAATTAAAAAATAAAAAATAAAAAATAAAAAATGAAAAACGAAAAATAAAAAATAAAAAATGAAAAAATAAAAAAATAAAAAATAAAAAAATAAAAAAATAAAAAAATAAAAAATGAAAAATGAAAAATAAAAATTAAAAGTTAAAAAAATTAGAAAATTAAAAATTAAAAAAATGAAAAAACGAAAAATAAAAAAATTAAAAATACAAAAATAAAAAAATAAAAAAATATGAAAAATGAAAAATGAAAAATGAAAAATAAAAAATAAAAAAATAAAAAAATGAAAAATAAAAAATGAAAAACGAAAACTAAAAAAATACAAAATAAAAATACAAAATACAAAATACAAAATACAAAAATAAAAGATAAAAAATAAAAAATGAAAAATAAAAAATAATAAACAAAAATTTTACAAAATTTCGATAACTTCATAAATTATCACACATTAGTTACGTTCTTATTATTTTAACCCACTTCAACCCACCACATAAAAAATATACCAAGTTCAATCCACTTCAACCAACATCAACTCACTTCAACCTACTTCAACCTATTTCAACCCACCTCAAAAAAAAAAATACCAACTTCAACCTACCTCAACCCACTTCGATCTACTTCAACCTACTTCATCCTTTTACCCACCCAATTTACCCACGAAAAGAACAGAGCCTTAAAGGCCCTGTTTTTTTCGTGGATATATTGTAGGTGTGAAATGAAAAGCAATGGAAAGAAGAGATAAGAAGTAGGTTGCAGTGGGAAGAAGTAGGTAAGAATGGGCATAAGTGATTTGTCGTATGTGGGAGTGAGGAAGAGGGGAATGAAGTGGTAGTATTGATATTAATTATGTTAACGATTTGTGTAACATAATACTAATCATTAATAATTATCACAATAATTACTATTATTAATTAATAAAAATAATAATTCATCATAATAATGGTTCTCATTAATATTAATAATAATTATTAATAATAATAATTATAACAATAGTTCTTAGTAATGTTAATAACAATTATAAATATTAATAATTATTATTTCAAAATTAATTAACAAATAATTACAAAAAAATGAAATCAAGGAAATTGTTGAATTAAGTCATGCTTAATTAAAAGGTCTCGATTAAACTTGAACTTAGAAAATATTGGATCAAAAATTTTCTTTTAACATGTCCTTGATTTGACAATATCCCAAATTCCTAATACCTGCCAATATTCATTGAAAACCCTTTTTTTGCCATCAATTTAAATTTTACATGGGATGAATTTTTGATGTCTTAAATGGGTACGAGTTCTTACGACCATCCCTCGCCTGTGTGGGATCTTGATCAACATTGGAGGCAAGTGTCCTTTACTTCACAATAGCCACCAGGGGATTGAGCAGTCGTGATAGGCATACCAGGCAACGAGGGTGGACCTCCTCCTAGTCCTACCAAGCTGACTTTTCCTGACTTTCCTTCCATCATTATTATTAACTAGTATAGATCCGTACTATGCACGGTATGTGATGAAATAAATCGGTATAATATATGTACTATTGAAAAATTATAAAATTATCGCTACATACATAATTAATATTTAAAAAGATCAGATGATAAGTAACTACTGAAAAATAAAAAGTCATCAATTTCGTACGTCGCAAATGAGACTAATAATGTAGGAAACATATGATGGTAATATATAGATAGATAAAGATCATGGTAAATGACATGATGATAACTTAATGAGTAGAGCAAGACGGCAAACACTCTTCCTCATCTTCTTGTAGTTGTGCAGAAAATAGATTTTTTAGTAATCATTTTATTGGGAATATGATATAAAGCAAGTTTATGTGTGTATATTATGTTTAATTGGTTGGTGTACCCGGATTAGTTCTTCAACTGTAACACTTCTTCCTCCCAGTCGATCGACTTAATAAGAGTGATAGGGACTTCTATTTTATGGTGATGTGGATGCTTGATAATAAATATCGATGATTTGTCTTGGTAATCATATAGAATAGTATATAGTAAAAGGTCACCATATGACTGAAAAAAATATAAACATGACATTGTTAGTAATTAGTAATCAAGCGGGAAATGGTGTAAAAAGTAATGAATATAACAAACAGATGTTTATCACATACTTTAAAAAAAAAATTAAAAAATAATAATAAAGAGATATTTTATCTGGAGAATATGGGTTTTTTAAGGGAGGAATCAACGGTTTAGATTTAATAGATGACTAATTTTTATAACTAAGATTATTGTACATCAAATCTTACAAGTCACTTCTGTTGCGTCATTTTAGGATTTTTTAAAGATTAGCACCTTTTTTTAACTGCTTGTATTGTTTTTAAGATAATAAGATTATCATGAATCCTTTTGTTATGTATATATAACTAAAATTTTAGGGGTTTTTTAAATAAAAATAAATGGTATTTTTTGAATAAATAGTAAAATGATATCACGGCAAATTACTTGCTTTTTTCCCCTATCAGGTAATAGAATTCTCATCTATCCATTCTCACTTATATAACTGAAATAATGGGTGTTATTTTTAAGTAATAATAATAAATAGATATTTTATTTGGAGAAGGTACTTTTTTAAAGATATAGAATCAACAATTTAGATTTAATAGTAACTACCCTAAGAAAATAGGATTATCATCTATCCTTTATGACATATATAATTAAAAATATGAGTATTTTTTTTAAAAAAATAGTAATAAAGGGATGCTTTATTGAAAAAAGATACATTTTCTAAAATAAGAATCAATGGCTTAGATTTAATACGTGACTAATTTATGTGGCTGAGATTATACCAAATCTAATAAATCACTCTGATTGCCCCATTTTAGGGTTTTTAAAGATTATCACTTTTTTGAAATGCTTGAGTTTTTTTTTAGATATACGATTATCATGTATGCTTTATTACATATAACCAAAACTATGAGGAATTTTTTAAAAACAAAAAAAAAAAGGCATTTTCCCTAGGGAGGCTAATTTCTTTCTATAATTTTAAATCTATGGTTGAGATATAATAAATAAATATAACTACCTAGGTTTTCCCTCCTAGATAATAGGATTATCATCTATCTTTTATCATGTATATGCGAAATTTTGGAGGATTTTTTTAGGGATATCTTAACTTAAAAATCACTTCCATTACAGCATTTTAGTATTTTTTAAAGATTATTACGTTTTCTTTTAGCTGCACGATTTTTTTTAGATAATAGGATTATCATTTATTCTTTATCACATATAACTGAAATTATGAAGATTTTTTTTAAAAAATAGAAACAAATGGGTATATTTTAAATAAATAATTTAATTGATCTAATGGCGTATCATTTACTTTTTCCTCTAAATATAGGATTATCATATAATTTATCACATCTATAACTGAAAATATCGGTATTTTTAAAAAATTAATAAATATTTTATTTGAAGAAGATGCATTGTTTTCTAAGATAAAATTGATGGCTTAGATTTAAAAGATGACTAATTTTTCTAGCTAAAACTATACCAAATCCCGCAAATCGCTCCTATTTTAGCACTTCATGATTTTTGAAAGATTATTGTAATTTTTTACGTGCTTGATTTTTTTTTATAAGATAATAGGATTATCATGTACTCTTTATTACATATAACCAAACCAATGTGGGATTTTTAAAAAATAAAAATAAATAGGTATTTTACGTGGATAAGGTAAGGTTTTTTTTTTGTTTGAATTTATTGAACAAATATAATTGCCTAGGTTTTTCCCCTAGATAATAGAATTATCATTTATTTTTTGACAATAAAATCGACGGCTTGGATGTGATAAATAAATATTTTTTTGGGTTGAGATTACATCAAATTCCACAAATTCCTCCTATTGTAGCATTTCAGGATTTGCAAAAATTATCATTTTTTTTACTCCTTGGGATTTTTTTTAGGTAATAGGATTATCACATATCATTTATCAATATAATCAAAAATTATGAGGGATTTTTTTTAAAAATAAAAATAAAGGGGGCATTTTACTTTAATACAGTAGGTATGCTTTAAAAAAAAAACTTGAAATTTACAGTTTAGATTTAATGAATAAATATAATTACTGACTTTTTTTTTTCTAGATAATGAGATATCATCTATCCTTCATCATGTGTATCCGAAATTATATAAGATTTGTTTAAAATGAAGACGAAGGACTGCGTAGATCTAACGAATAAATATTTTTTAAGGTCAAGATTACATCAAATTTCACAAATCACTCCCATTGCAGCATTTTGGGATTTTATAAATATTATCACCTTTTTTTAACTGCTTGAGATTTTTTAAGATAATAGGATTATCACATATCCTTTATTACTACAACCAAAAATTATGATGAATTTTTTAAAAAATAAAAATAAAGGGGTAATTTACTTGAATACAGTAGGGTTTTTTTAAAAAAAATTAAAATTTACAGTTTAGATTTAACGAATAAATATAACTGCCTAGATTGACTAAAAAAATGGATCACAAAGAGGAGGGGGTGACCCTATCTAGCTTTATTTTCTAAAAATGACACTAATTTATTCTCATTCGATCTTTCCCCTTTAGTTAGGGGCAATTAGATTTTTAGGGAGGGAAAGAAGAAAGAGATGGAGAAGTGAGCGCGCGTATGAATGTGAAATAAGGTTAAGTGAACAAAATTCCTAAATTTTTTCACCTCAAAAAGCTTCAATTTTTTAGTAGTAATATTTATGTCCATTTCCAACCTCTTAAACTCCTCTTATTGCTAACATATTTGATAATAATTAAATAGTTATGAACTTTTTTTTAAAAAAAATTAAATAGGATAAAGTTTGTTAGCTGTAAAGGTGGATATTAAAATGATATTGATCTAATGGTTGTGATTTTTTCTTTTAAAAATTATTTTTTAAAAATTACAATAGTTTTTTAAGAAAATCTAACGGTGACTATTAAAAACACAATTGATCAAACAGTTGAGAACCTCTAATTTTTGAGAATTTAGATAAATCATAGGGCCCACAAGATTGCTATTATGTATTTTATATATATATATATATATATATATATATATATATATATATGTATACATAAATATATATATATATGTATATATATATATATATAGACAGATATAGATATAGATTTATTATTAATTATTGAAACTCTCATTGCTCATGGGTCCATTCCATCGCTGTTGACCCCTTGAAAAATAAAGATAAAATAAAGTAAGTTTGTACTGTCCCCTCCAATTATTTATATTTCAAATATACCCAACTTTAGAACGGAGGCCTAACTCTGTCACTAGGCCCACAAAGAGCCTCCAGAAGCACCACAATCTCCTCCAAAGAAATTGTGGTCACCAGGGTTCGAGCCCTAGTGGGGAGTTTGAGACTCCTGGGCCTACTATGTCCTATACTTCTATTGTAAAGTGTAAATTCCTTCTTATTTTGTTTTGCAGATGATCCAAGTAGAAGGCCTAAACAGATAGTAGATGTTGGGTGCGGGATCGGGGGCGGCTCCAAGTACCTGGCTAAAAAGTATGGGGCTACATGTCATGGAATAACTTTGAGTCCTATTCAAGCCAAAAGGGCTGAAGCGCTTACTGCTGCTGAAGGATTAGCTGATAAGGTAAACATGAATGACGCGGCATGTACATGCAGTGAGACTCCATCTCATATCAACAGTTTAAGAGAAGATTATCAAATTTATAAGATTCCATATCTGTGAGCTTAACAACAAGGTCTTTCACTTTTGTGCTTGGTGATTTGAGTTGCGGGCCCTATTTTTGAACTTTCCATGTTAGCATGTGGTTGTGTTGCATGGCTTTGGTTGGTTTGTTACGCTGTGATGTTAATTCATACACTTCACAGTTGAAGACCCGTTGTTTTGCTGTTTCGCAACAACCCAATTTGAGTCAAGTTTTCATTAAATTAGTTTCAACCCTTTTTCTAAGTTTTTCAATTACATTTTAAAGCTAATTATTTTGCATATCTATGGTCCTGTTCTTTTCATGGTTTAATGGGCCTAACCTCTGCTTCTTCCCACTCCTAAAAATAAATACTACTCCTTTCCACTTGCATCTATTTCTTCCCACTACGTTCCACTATTACTTCACATATTTGAAAAACTTGTGACATTTATATAATTGTGTATATG
>JAKOGI010000136.1:902500-925000 GCA_029747015.1 Carnegiea gigantea | reverse complement strand
TCAGTTTTTTGTGAAGTTTTATAAATTTTGGATGTGTATTTTCTGAGTTATGTTTTTTTGATGGAACTGCCCTGTTTTAGTGCCCAAGGTTCAATTGTTGTCTGAATTTTTTGATAATTATTGGCTTGGCACAAAATTGTGAAAATTTTAACATAGGCTCTCTATGATGTTTGTAAATTTTATGAAAAGTTTTATGAACTTTGGAGATGTACTTCATGAGTTGTGGATTTTTGATTGAAATTGTGCTGTTTTAAAGCATCATTTTTGGTACTGTTTTGATTATTATAGAGGACTGACTCAGCATAAAATTATGAAAGTATTATAATGAATGCATGATATTATTTTGTAATTGTCTGCCAGTGTTTATTCATGTCGGATGTGTATCCTTTGAGTTACAAATTTTTGAGTGAAACATTATTTTTGATGTAATTATAGGTTATTCGTACGCATAAATTAAATAATCATCACATTTGTGATGATTTCACACATTATAACAGTAAGATATGGTTAAGATTTATTGGAAACTTGTGAAAAGTATTTTGAGTATAATTATGGTTTGTTTTGATTATGTTTTTGTTAAAATTATGGAATTGAATTTCTTTGAAAATAAAAATGTGATTATATGATTTCATTAAGTTTTTGGGAAAGAGGTTCATGTCTTGTCTGAGGCTGTTATAGAGCGTTCTGGAGTCATGGCCATAAAAGTAGTTGTCTTTATGTTTAGAGCTGTGTGGATCGTTGATTGGTATCTTGAGTGGGCACTGCTCGATCCAGCAATTCATCCCTCAGTTTGTGTTATTTGGGAATTGTGTAAATCCCTGGTATTCCAGGATGTAAATGTGACTCTACAATGTGTGTTTTAAGGACATCTATGTACTTCAGAGTGTTGGGTGCCTGGTTGGACCATGTGAATGAGTTGCAGCTGGTCCAACAGTGTTGGTACAATATCAATGAGCTGTAGCTGGTCCCTTAGGATGTGTTTGTCACCCTTGTATTATGATAGTCCTTTGCGTGGGTCAAGTTAAGAATATGTGATATGTTATAGATTTGGTTTTGAGTTGGCTTTGGACTTTGGATATGTTATGAAATTGGGTTTCTTTTGGATTTAGAATTTGGATAAGATATGAAATCAATTTTGATCTTAGTTTTGGATTTTGGATTTGGTTTTGGATATGAAGGTTCATTCAAGATATCTATGAGCTTGTGATTGATTTTGAAATGCATATGTGATTGATAAGTATGTTTTAAGATGCATGTTGTGTGTTTATGGCTAGTTTGTGAGCTTTTGTGGTAACGTTGCTTTGTTGTATATGCTGATTATGGTTATGGGCAGGTCGTTAGCCTACCTCATGGATCTTGCTTTCTTTTGGACTCCAGTGAGGATTAGGAGCCCAAATGACATGGTTGGTATGGGACGATCATGGTAATGAGTAAATTGATAGCAGAGTTTCTTTAGGGACTTAAGTAAAAACGAAGGTCTTTGAATCGCACCTGGTATGGGACTGGTACGACTAAGTTAGTTTAATTGCATGCCTCATAACATATGTTGCGATGTGTGTTTTATGAAGATTATTAGTAGGATATATGTATGAGGGATATGAATCTACTTTGAGCCATGAGCATGCTCTTATGTCACCCTCTATATGTTATATGGTGTGCTCTGATTCATGTCATAAGTTATGTGCATTATGTGACTATGTGTTGATCGGTTAATATGCAAAGTGTAACAACGAGGAAGGTAAGGTTTATTCACTAGGTTTGGGAAGCTCATGACCTCACCATTTTTCAGGTTTTGGAAGCAAGAAGGGATCACAAGAGTGATAAATACCTTTTTGGAGAATAAAGCTGGAATTGAGACCTTATAATGGGTTTAGGTGATACCTTAAGTTTATTGATGGTGTTATGAATGTATTTTACATATAATCATGGAAGATTATTGAAATTGAGTAAATGCATGTTGTTCGAATAACCCTGCCCAACTTTAGTTAGATTCAATAAGAGCTTCCGCTGCTATCACCTAATATCAGGTTAATTATGGTTAACTAGCTTATAGAGCCTTGATGTTCCTAATCGATCATTCAGGGCGGTGACACATCTGCCTCCTTTGGGCAGGGCATTATATATATATATATATATATATATACATATCTATATATATTATATATATATATATATATAGTCTTATATATATATATATATATATATATATATATATATTATATATATATATATATATGTGTGTGGTGTGTGTGTGTGTGTGTGTGTGTGTGTGTGTGTGTATGTATATATATATTTATATATGCATATATATGTATATATATACATATATGTGTGTGTGTGTGTGTATATATATATATGTATATGTATATATATGTATGTGTGTATGTATGTGTGTGTGTGTGTGTGTATATATATGTACACACACAAAGACACACACACATATATGCATATACATACATGTTTCTGAACAGAGTTTTCAAGAAGGGTGAGGAAAGATTGGGTTTGCGAGACGATCCGAAATCCGCACTCGATCCTTGGGTCACGTACCGCCGAACCTGCAAAAAGGGCTAGCCCCGGATGCTGGATTTGGAGAAGCACCTCTGACGATCAAGTCAATGGGGGTCAAGAGAACTAGTCTGACTAGGTCGCAAAGGCCCGATCAGCAAGTTCCTTGGAAAATGCGAGGCTTCCCTTTAGACACACCAAACTCAGATCGCAGTCTGATATAAGCAATCAGAATAAGTAAGTTAGAAAGTAGAGTAGCAGCATACCTTTTCTGAAGGTGGTTGGTGAGTATTTATAAGGAACTGTGTCAGGGGTATTTTAGTAATTTCCCATGCTACTTTAATAATGGGCCCCGGTCCCAGGGTGTGTAGGCCAGAGGTTCCCGTGAGCCCAGATAGTGGGAGTGGGGTATCCTGTTCGGCCCATGAGGAAGCGATGACATGTCCTAGGAGCCCTTTTGTTGGGCTCTGGTAGGTGGGCTAACAACATATTTCGTCCACGTAAATAATATGGAATTATTTACCTGGAACCATTTAGCCCTTTACATTCCATCTGCATGAAAAGTGAGATAAAATGTGCAGATGGGATGTGGAATTCGGGCATGAGGTATCTTCCCCCTTTCTATTTCACACTACCGCCCAATGTCACGCTTCGTCCCGATGTGTTTTGTTTACTGAAGTCGCAGCTGGGTAATTGGAGATTCTCCCCCTAGCTCAAGTATAAATATTCGAGATGAAATAGGCAGGTGGGGTGTGGTTGCGCCCTTGAGTTGGACTACCTTGAGGCCGGCCTTGGAACTTAGCCTTTAGAAGCTGCGGCGTGAAGCTTAGCCTCCACTAGGACTGAGTGGAGCAGACGTTCTTTTGACCGCATCCTGGATCTCAGCCCCGGTAGCGGACAAACATGAGACTACACATTAGAGCGGACGACCCTGAGGCCGAGGCCGCGCCCTAGAATGCATGACCCTGAGGCCGCGCCCTGGGGCGGACGACCCTGAGACTGCGCCCTAGAACTTAGTCCCTACTAGGGCGAAGTATAGACCTTGAGGCTGCGCCCTGGAGCGGGCGACCCTAAAGCCGCGCCCTGGAGGGGACGACCATGAGGCCATGCCCTGGAGCGGACAACCCTAAGGTCGCGTCCCGGAACTTAGCTTCCACCAGGGCTAAGTAAAGCGGGCTTCCTTGAGGTCATACCCTAGAGCGGGTGACCTTGAGACTGCGCTCTGGAGCGGGCGACCCTGAAGCCGCGTCCTAGAGCGGACTGCCGTGAGGCTGCGCCCTAAAACTCACCCCATACTTGGATTGAGTGGAGCGGGTGACCTTGAGGCCGCGCCTTTGAGCGGACGACCTTGAGGCCGTGCCCTGGAACTTAGCTCCTACTGGGGCGAAGTAAAGCGGACGACCTTGAGGCCGCATTTTTGAGCAGACGACCCTGAGGTCGCGCCCTGGAGTGGACGACCCTAAGGCTGTGCCTTAGAGGGGACGATCCTGGGGCCGCTCTCTAGAACTCAACCCCTTCTGGGGCGAAGTAGAGTAGACGACCTTGAGGCCGCACCCTGGAGCGGGCGACCTTGAGGCTGCGCCCTAGAGCAGATGGCCGTGAGGCCGCGCCCTGGAACTCACCCCTACTGGGGCTGAGTGGAGCGGGTAATCTTGGAGCTACGCTCTGTAGGGGACGACCCTGGAGCCGCGCCCTGGGGCGGATGACCGTGAGGTCGCATTCTGGAGGGGCCGACCCTAAGACCGCGGCTTAGAGAGGACGACCATGAGGTCGTGCCCTGGAGTGGACAACCCTGGGGTCGTGCTGGAAAGACCTTTAGCCCCATAGGGACTAATGATCGAGCGACGGGCCATGAGGTCGTGCTAGAAAGACACTTAGCCCCCATAGGGACTAATGATCGAGCGACGGGCCATGAGGCTATGCTAGAAATACCTTTAGCCCCATAGCGCTAATGATCGAGTGACCAGCCATAAGGCCATGCTGAAAGACCTTTAGCCCTACAGAGGCTAATGATCAAGCGACCGGCCATCAGGCCGTGCTAGAAAGACCTTTGGCCCCATAGGGACTAATGATCAAGCGACTGGTCATGAGGCCGTGCCAGGAAGACCTTTAGTCTCATAGGGACTAACGATCGAGCGATCGGCCATAAAGCTGTGCTAGAAAGACTTTTAGCTCCATAGGGACTAATGATTGAGTGACTGGTTATGAGGCCGTGCTAGAAAGACATTTAGTCCCCATAGGGACTAATGATCGAGCCACCAGCCATGAGGCTGTGCTGTAAGAGCCTTCCCCAACAAGCCTAAGGGCAAGCGACTGGCCATAAGGTCGTGCTATAAGAGCCTTCCCCAATGAGGCTAAGGGCATGCTGCGTCATGAATGCTCGGTCGTGGGTAAACGAGGTCATGGCCTCTCTGCCCTTCCCAGGCTCCGAATCAGGCATTCCCTACAATTGGGACTGCGCATCCGCTCCTTGGCTATGTACCCCTTACAGCTATCTCTCCTTCGAGAAACCTCCTGTTGAGACCGCGAAGAGCACTGCTGTCTTTCCCACCAGGTCGTTCGTCGGGAGTGTGTCACGTATAGTATTGACGCAGTTGCCGAGCCAACGGGATACTTCCCTATTGAATGAGGAACGTGAGGTTATAAGGCGACCATCTGGTGGTCAGTAGTACGTCCTTGGTTGGCTACCCAAGGCGGTCACTGTCGTCAATACGCCGGGTCTCATAGGCGACCGCGATCTCAAGAGCTGGTTTCAGGTGGTCAGAGTGTTGCAATAGGCCATTCCACGCTATAACGAGCTGCCCTGGAATGGGAACCAGTCTTGTGGAACTCACATCCTCCATGGCCTTCATCACATGCTCAGTAACTCACTGCAGGAGAGTGTTGGTCATGGTATTCATGTAATTACGGAAGATGTCTGTGGTAACGCATGCTTCACGCTCAGTAGGGTGCTGCCCTGCGGATGGGTGTACGACCTCTGAACTTTCAGAGGCGTCGTGCACCTCCACGGCCGGGTTGGCCTCAATCATTGGTTGCTAATCTTTCTTTGACCATACACGAGTTGCTTCACTTACGACTATCGTACACCGCTCTTCCCTACAGACGGCGCCTATCTGTTTCCCAATAGAGTTTTTAAGAAGGGCGAGGGAAGATCGAGTTTATGAGACGATCCAGAATCTGCGCTCAATCCCTGGGTCGCGTACCGCCAAACCTACAACAAAGGCTAGCCCTGATGTTGGATCCGGAGAAGCCCCTCCGATGATCAAGTCAATAGGGGTTAAGAGAAATGGTCCAACCAGGTCGCAAGGGACCGATCGACAAGTTCCTTGGGAAACGCGAGGCTTCCCTTTAGACACACCTAACTCAGATCCCAGTCCAATATAAGCAATCAGAAATAAGTAAGTCAGAAAGTAGAGTAGCAACATACCTTTTCTGAAGGTGGTTGTTGATATAATAAGTAATCGCAAGTGCACGGTGTCACTTTGTATTATGATCCAGCGAATACAGGTCGTTCCCACGAAGATGAAAGTATTAAATTAACCAATTTAGCTAAACTATAAACGTTAAATTAATGACTAAACTTATGACTTGACTTAACAAGATTAGACACTAAGTAAATCGAATGATTAACTAAATAAAATAATAATAACAATATTAGGGCTTAAGAATATATCTTTTGCCACTTGGAGACAAACACCAGACCACTCCACCTAGCTTTTGCTCCTTTAGGCTTGGAAAAGTTAAATAATAATAATAACAATAATGATGATGATGATGATGATGATGATGATGATGATAATAATTATAATAATAGTGATAATAATAGTAATAATAAAATCTAAACCTAATAGCTACTAGCCTATTGGTGTGAAAAAGTATACGAGTCAGAGATTCCTAAGCATGAGTCCCAAAAAGAAAACAAAAGTTGCGAACAGGGATTAAAAAAACGAAAATAAGAATGAAAAAAGAAAAGAAGAGAAAGAAAAAGACAGAACAAATAATAATACAATCTTTTTTGATTTTTTAAAAAAAGCTTTATATACAAGTACAAGGGGAAACAATGTACACATTTCGACCAAATATATCACCCTTAAAATCAAGACCCCGAAAACTTTTCACCTCGAAAACGAGCCCGTATATGAAAAAGGTGTACATTTCAAAACTTTAAGTCCTCATAGATGACATCTAACTCCAACTTTTCACCCCGAAAACCAGCATAACCATGTAGCCATCCCAGTGCACAGTGTGTGCGTGTACCATCATCCTAAGGATCAGGCTAACCAAAGTTCGACTCATTCCCACTTGACGAGATATAAACTACTTTATTGGCTCATTGTCATAGGAAGCAAGTTTTCTTAGTAGCAGTATTGCCTCAAAGGTTAGCACCAGTAGCGCATGCCTCAAAGGGTACTTGTCATTCCCTACTTATTACTCACTCTTTTTTTTTTTTTTTTTTTGCTTTTCCCATTTTTTTTTTTGAATGCAACTGAAAGCAAACCCTAAAATAACTATGCATAGACAAGTGGGAGAGCAAATTATGGAGGCTTAATATCCTATAATAATGGTGATTTAAAAGTAAGGATTGGACTCATAGTTATAATGAAATAATAATGTTAAAAGTGGGGTACAAAATATCACACTTAGAATTAAGTCCTCTATCATGTACCTCCCACCTATATACAACCTAATGCCAATTTACAAGGAATGAATCTAGCCAAAATAGTATACATTCTCCAAAATAAAATAAAACAAAAGAGACGAAAGAAAAAGAAAATCTTTTTGGTATTTTGAATTTTTTTTTTTCCAGAAATCCAAAGGCCCTCACCCCCACGCTTAAGCAATGCAATGTCTCTATTGCATGTTAAAGTATTAGAATGAGAAAAAATAAAAAAATAAATTACATAAAATAAAAGGAAAATATATACAAAATAAGATTTGTACAAATGAACAATAGTACCAGGTTGAATGCCGGATGCATCCAAGCTAGTCTCCAAAACTTCAATCTCTATACTATGGTTCGTAGAGCATCAGACACTCTACTTCTATCTCCTCTGTAGGTACCTCCAGAAATGGTTTCGACCTTTGTCCATTCACCTTGAAGTGCATACCTCTCATGGGGTCCCATATCTCTATAGCACCATACGGAAAAATACGAGAACTAATAAAAGGACCAGTCCATCGAGATCTCAACTTACCTGAAAAAAGATATAGTCTGGAGTCATAAAGCAAGACCTTTTGACCTAGGAAGAACTCCTTCTTGTGAATATGCCTATCATGGAATAATTTCGCTCTCTCCTTATACGTCCTAGAGTTTTCATAGGCCTCAGCTTTGATTTCTTCCAGCTCACTCAATTGTAACTTTCTTTCTACCCCAGCTGCCTCTATGTCAAGGTCCAAAGTCTTTATAGCTCACATAGCTTGATGCTTAAGTTCTATAGGAAGGTCACAAGGCTTACCAAAGATAACCCTAAAAGGAGACATGCCTAAAGGGGTCTTAAAAACCATCCTATAAGCCCAAAAAGCATCACTGAGTTTATCTGCCCAATCCTTATGGTTTCTACTCACAGTCTTTTCCAGAATTTGCTTAATTTACCTATTAGAAACATCTATCGGGCCACTAGTCTAGGGATGATAGGCAGTGGCTAAACGATGAATGATTGAGTACTTTTTCAACAATGCATCAAAAGAACGATTGTCGAAATGAGTACCCCGGTCACTAATAATAGCCCTAGGCATGCCATACCTAGAGAAAATATTTTTCCTAAGGTACTTGACAACAACTCTAGCCTCAGTTATCATGGTCGGTACAGCCTCCACCCACTTAGACACGTAATCTACAGCAAAGAGAATATATTCATTCCCAAAAGAAGATGAAAATGGTCCCATAAAATCAATCCCCCGGACATCTAAGATCTCAACAACAACTATCAAGTTAAGGGGCATCATATCTCTTCTACTAATTTTTCCAAACTGTTGACACCTAGGGTAGCTTTCACAATACAAGTGCGCATCTTTGAATAAGGTAGGTCAATACAAACCATACTGAATGACTTTGGCAGCTGTTTTCTTCCCACTAAAATGCCCCCCATAAGCTTGGTTGTGATAGAAAGAACGGATACTTTTAATCTCATTATTAGGGATACACCTCCTAAAAATCTAATCAGAGCAATATTTGAATAAGTAAGGGTCATCCCAATAGAAAAACTTTACCAGATAAAAAAATTTGTCCTTATCATGTTTACTCCAACCCAGGGGTACCTCACCAGTCACTAAGAAGTTTACGACATCAGCATACCGTGGTTCAGATTGAACCATAAGTAGCTGCTTGTCAGGGAAACACTCTAATATGATAGACTCGCTCTCTTTTTGTAAAATGATCGGAGACAAATGGTCAGCAACTACATTCTCAGAACTTTTTCTATCTTGAATCTCACAATCGAATTCCTGCAAGAGTAAAATCCACCTAAGCAATCTAGGTTTTGCATCCTTCTCAGGGAAGAGATGCTTCAGAGCAGCATGATCAGTATGTACAATCACATGAGAGCCAATTAAGTAGGGTCGAAATTTTTCAAAATCAAACACAACTGCCAAAAGCTCTTTTTCAGTCATAGTATAGTTCAATTGGGCCTCATTCAGGGTATGGCTTGCATAATATATGATATGAGATTTTCTATCTACACGTTGTCCTAAGACAACCCCTACAGCATAGTCAGAAGCATTACACATCATCTCAAAGGGCTATCCCCAGATGGAAGAGTGTAGGGTGGAGGTAGAAGTCAGGGCTTCCTTTAGCCTATTAAATGCCTTTAAACACTTCTTAAAGAAGTGAAAAGGTACATCTTTGGCTAAAAGGTTGGTCAAGGACTTAGCAATTTTATTGAAATCTTGGATAAATCGTCTATAAAATTCTGCATGTCTTAAAAATGACCTGATATCTTTCACACAAGTAGGAGGGGGAGATTAGCAATCAAATTAAATTTTACTTTATGAACCTCAATCCCTTCATGTAAAATTACATGCCATAAAACAATTTCCTTTTTTGCCATAAAATGGCATTTTTTCAAATTTAGAGTTAAATTCTTTTCCCTGCATCTTTGCAAAATTCTTGTCAGATTGGTCAAACAGTCATCAAATGAGGAACCAAGCATAGAAAAATCATCCATGAACACCTCAATGCATTGCTCGATTATATCAGAAAATATAGAAATCATGTAACGCTGAAAAGTGGCAGGAGCATTACAAAGACCAAACGGTATTCTTCTAAAGGCGAAAGTACCAAAGGGGCATGTAAAAGTGGTCTTGTCTTGGTCCTCAGGTGTTATAGAAACTTGGGTGTAGCCAGAATATCCATCCAAAAAGTAGTAGTAACTATGTCCGGCTAACCTTTCGAGTATTTGGTCTATAAAAGGTAAAGGGAAGTGGTCTTTCCTAGTGGCCGCATTCAGTTTCTTATGATCAATACACACGCGCCACCCAGACTAGACTCTAGTAAGGATTAGCTCATTTTTGTCATTCCTAATCACGGTAATATCGATCTTCTTAAGAATGACTTGAACTGGGCTGACCCACTCACTATCAGAAATGGAGTAAATTATCTCATGATCTAACCACTTAATGACCTCTTTCTTGATGACTTCTTATAGTGTAGGGTTTAAACGTCTTTGATGGTCTCTATAAGATTTAGCATTCCCATCAAGATGAATTCTATATTGTACAACGGAGGGGGCTAATGCCACCTAAGGTCCACCCTATGGCCTCTTTGTGTTCCCTAAGTATTTTCAACAATTTATTCTCTTGGTCCTCAATCACATTAGATGCAATAATCAGAGAAAAAGTCTCACTAAGACCCATAAAGATATATTTAAGGGAATCAGGTAAAGGTTTCAACTCTAATACGAGATCAGGAGTATGTGCAGAAGAATGGGAGTCAGAAGAATCACGGGAGAGGGGATCAATCTCATCACACATATCATTATCAATCAGACCGTCAACATATGAGTCATCACAAGCATACACATCAAGCCAATTAACAATATCAAACTCATCAAAGATAGCAGGTTGTCTTTGCAGATTAAAAATATTCAACTCAACAATCATGTTTTTAAAAGATGACTTCAGCATACCATTCCTACAATTAATACTAGAAGTAGCTAGGAAAGGTCGGCCAAGAATGACATGTATTTGGTTTTCAGAGTTAGCAACAGACTCAATTTTCAGAACAACAAAATCCACAGGATATATGAACTCACCCACTTTAATCAAAATATTCTCGACTATTCCCTTAGAAGCTCTAGTGGAGTGGTCGGCTAACTGGAGAATCGTTCTAGTGGGTTTTAACTCTCCCAATTCTAGCGTGTTGTGTTATTATATTTAGTTTTGATGATAACAAATCCAAGTGTAAAAATCTGTCCAAGCAATGTTGCTCCGAACACGATCTCCAAACAGGCCTAACTGGTGTTTGTGATCTTTATTATATTAACTGGTTTGCTACATGTGAGAATGTCTTCTAGACAGGTTTTACTTGGTGATTCTATATTAAGTCAAGAACACCATTTCGACAGTTGATTGTAAAGCGTGTTCCTGAACTCTAGCAATACAAAGAACAACCGCAGCAAACAAGGTGGCCTTGGTGTTCACAGCAGCTCTACAAATCTCGGACAAGATGACTGGTTCAAAACAAGAAGTCTTGGGTATATAGGTTTTATTTAATTAGACTCTTGTTAATATGCCAATATTGAAAACATCATTTTTAAACACTTCTTGAATCGGTACTTGCGCTAAGTGCTTCAGAACACCAGTTGCGAACAACCCTGCGAACAGGGTGCCTAGGGTGTTTCTGAACTGCAGTGGCCATACCCGATTATTTTTGAAAAATTCATTTTGGTTGGCCAAGATCTCTAGAATACTTTCCTTGAATTTCAAAACTGCTATTTCTCTGGAAAGGATATTTCCTAAAAATATTTTGGGAGAATTTCGAAAATAAGTTTTGGAGATTTGCCAAAACTTAAAGGAAAAAAAAAAATTTCCTTTGACCATATTTTTGGATATGGTAAAGTTTCAAAAGCTGAAAATTTTTGGTTGCTTTTTGAATCCACCTCTCGGCTATGGAAAGATAAGGGTTATCTTTTAAGATAATAAAATCCCTTATATTTTGGGATAAATTAATCATTAGCCGTTGGATAATTTTGCAAAACAATTTCCATACTTAGCTGATTCTGTGGTTTATGACCGTTGGTTTTTTTATTTAAAAGCCTCAGCTTTTTCTCTCCCAGCACATACACACAGACAGAGATATACAGATATTCAAAACACTCGAAAAACAGAGAGACAGAAAACTCGGTTTGAATTTGCATAAACACAGCCTTTTGAAAAATCCAGGAAAATCAGAAAACTCGGTTTACACTCAAAGATTCTTGAGCTTCATTCTGAAAAGCAAACCGTGACAAGCTGTGTTTGATTTTGAGTTTTCATACCATTGGCATAATAGGATCTTCATTGTACCTTACATCTGCTTAGTGAGAAGCATTCCCTGTAAGGTGTTTATAACCCTGATCTTGAATCAGAAAAGTGAGTGAGTGTGTCCTAGTCGTGTGGACTTGGACGTGTCTAATCTTGCGAAGGTTGGACGTGGTGTAACCTGTCTTTGGGAAGAAGGTTACGTGGTTGCAAGTTGTAACAAGGTGTGTTACATTTGTAACGTGTGAAGCCCGTTAGTGAAAGTGGTTAAATCCTACACGAGGTAGGTCGTGGTTTTTCACACCTCAGTTGGGCTAGAGGTGTTTTCCACGTAAAAATTGTGTGTGCTTTATTTTCTGCATCTATCTTGGTGATTTTCGCCTCTGCAATATTTGAGAACACCCCGTGCAAACAAGCTATCAGGGTGTTTGTCACTTGAGAACAACCTCTGTGAGGGTGTTTGTTATCTACAACGCGAAAATCAGATACCACAATTCACCCCCCTCTTGTGGTTGGATACTCACGAACTCAACAAGTGGTATCAGAGCGGGTTCTCTTACAAAAGGTTAACACCTTGAGAGATTCTGAAGATGAGTACCCCACAAGGAATTCTTGAAGGGCAATCCATTACTCGTCCACCCTATTTCAACGGCCAACATTATAGTTAGTGGAAGAATAGGATGGAGAACTATATTCAGGCAGAAGATTATGAATTGTGGATGCTCATCAAGAACGGGCCTCTTGTTCCCACCAAGGTGCTTGAAGATGGTAAGAAGGTTCCCAAGGAATCCATAGAATTTGATACCGAGGACTACAAGAAAATGGAGAAAAATGCCAAAGCCAAAAAGCTTCTATATTTTGGCCTAGGACCGGATGAATACACTCGCATCTCTGAGTGTGAATCAGCCCAAGCTATTTGGAATGCTCTGCAAGTTGCTCATGAAGGTACGAGTCAAGTTAAACAATCTAGAATTGAGCTACTTATGCGACAATATGAGTTGTTTGATATGGGTGATCATGAAACTGTGATGGACATGTATACACGGTTCACCCACATCACGAACGAGTTAAAATCCCTGGGAAGATCTTTCACCACTGAAGAGTTGGTGAGGAAAATCCTCAGAATTTTACCTCGCACATGGGAGGCCAAAGTAACAGCCATCCAAGAGGCTAAAGACATCAACCAGATCACCCTCGACGAGTTGATTGGAAATCTCCAGACCTATGAACTCCGAAAGAACTCACAGCAAAGAGAGGAGCAAAAGAAGGATCGTGGGCTTGCCTTGAAAGCACATGAGGACACTGACTCTGACCTTGAAGATGAAGATATGGCCCTAATGTCCAGAAAATTCAAGAAATTCTTCAAAAAGGTCAAGGAAAACAACAAAAGAAAAGAATTCAGTAAGTCCAGAAACACCCCCAAAGAACAGCTCACAGGGTGTTTCAAGTGCGGCAAACCAGATCACTTAGTCAAAAATTACCCTCTGCTTCGAGAAGATCAAATGCCTGAACACCCTCGAAAACAGGGTCGAAAACACCCTATAAATAATCTGGGCAGGCGATTCTCGAAAGCTATGCTAGCTGCTTGGGGAGATTCCTCTGAGGATGAAGGAGAATCTGAAGCTGAAGAAGGAGTCGTAGCACTTATGGCACAAAGTGATTCAGATTCAGATGATGAATCAACAATCAGCTTCTCAGATCTCAAGAACAAGGTACATGGTCTTAACAAAGCCACTTTAGAAGAACTTCTATATAATTTGATAGACACATGTGCTGATCTAAAAAGAGAAGTTCGTGACCTAGAGCTTGAAAATGAAATTCTTAAAAATGAAAAACTCGGTTTACATGAAAATGTTAATATACTCAAAGAAAACCTCTTTATAAAAGAAGGAGATTACTCTCGAATAGAGGAAAAACTCTTTGAGGTGGAAGGAATGGTTGAGTCCCTGCTCAAAGAGAACAAGGGTTTGCATGCTAATAAAGAAAAACTGGAAACCGAGCTTAGCACAAACAAACGCTGGAACAAATCTTCACAGGCCCTTGCTTGGTTAAACACTCACCACAGTCGAAACAAAAAGGGACTTGGGTATAAGCCTAAACGAACAGTTTACCCAATTCATAGGAAGTATGTGGGATTACCTGAAAACATTGTTTGCTTTCATTGTGGTAAAACTGGTCACTATCGATATTTTTGTCCTTTAAGAAAACATGCCAATGAAAAGAATGAAAGGTATGTGAAACAAATCTGGATTAGAAAAGATGAACTTTACTTGTCTAAAAGAATGGGACCCAAGTGGATCTGGGTTCCCAAAACTAACCCGTGATTTGTTTTGCAGGCTGAAGTGAGAGAGAACAATCCCACAAACAACCCAACAAACAGGGTAAGAAACACCCTGTCAAACAGATCAGAAAACAACCTTGAAAACAGGCTGCTGTGGTATGTTGATAGTGGGTGTTCGCGGCACATGACTGGAGAAAGATCAAATTTTCTCTCACTTACAGCTTTGAATGGTGGGAGTGTAGCATTTGGAAATGGCAAGTCTGGGACAATTGTCGGTATAGGTAATATTGGTAAAACTCTCTCCCACTCAATTGATAATGTGCACTTGGTTGATGGTTTAAAGCACAATTTGCTAAGTGTGTCCCAACTGTGTGACAAGAACAACCTAGTGGTGTTTTCACGAACACGTTGCTTGGTTGTAAATGACGACACAGGAGATGTTGTGTTGAGGGGGAAGCGATGTCAAAATGTTTATAAAGTTTGTATTTCCACTCTTCCCCAAAATAATCTGACTTGTTCAAATGCATTAAATGATGATATAATGCTATGGTACAAGAGACTAGGTCATGCAAGCTTATCCTTGTTAAACAAACTTGTTTCAAAAGACCTAGTTATTGGACTACCTTCCATCAAATTTAATGATGACAAGGTATGTGAAGCTTGTGCAAAAGGCAAACAAGTCAGATCTTCTTTTAAATCGAAAAGGTGTGTAAGCACTACTCGACCTCTAGAATTGCTACACATTGATTTGTGTGGTCCCATGAAGATAACTAGTAGAGGTGGGAAAAAGTATGTGCTTGTGGTAGTGGATGATTACTCTCGATTTACTTGGACCTTGTTTTTGGCATCCAAGGATGAAACCTTTGAGAATTTTATTGCCTTTCTCAAAAAGGTTGAAAAGAGAGTAGGACACTCCTTAATCAGCTTAAGATCTGATCATGGAACTGAGTTTGAAAATGCAAGTTTTATTAACTATTGTAATGAACATGGTGTTGATCATAACTTCTCAGCCCCAAGATCACCCCAACAAAATGGGGTGGTTGAGCGCAAAAATCGCACCCTGGAAGACATGAGCAGAACAATGCTTATTGCCAGTGGTCTTCCTAGGTATTTTTGGGCAGAAGCATTGAACACCTCATGTTACATTATAAATAGATGCATGATCAGACCCATGTTGAATAAAACTCCTTATGAACTTTTCAAAGGCAGAAAACCCAATATTACGCACCTAAGGACATTTGGTTGTAGGTGTTTTGTGCATAATAATGGGAAGGATGCCTTAGGAAAGTTTGACCCTAGGAGTGATGAGGCAATATTCCTTGGCTATTCTTCTCACAGCAAGGCATACAAAGTCTTTAACAAAAGAACCTTGTGTGTTGAGGAAAGTGTGCATGTGCTTTTTAATGAATCTAACGTGTTGAGTAAGAATGATGCACTGGAAGATGAACTTGAATTAGGTCTCGTTCGAAAAGAAGTGTTGCTCCAAGATAAACGAGGTAAGAACACCATGGAGAAAACAACTCCTGAAGGTGTTCCTCAGAACAGCAGGCAAGGTGAACACCAAACAGGGGAAAACACCGCTGAACCCTGTTCGGAAACCATGTTCTTCAGGAATAAGGTTACAAACAGGTGCAGAAACAGGATCAGGAGGTGTTCTTGAGCCTGATCCTACACACATTTCAGTTAGAACAAAGCATGTGTCTGTGGATCCTCTTACTCCACGACCATGGAAGCACCATAGTTCGCACCCTCTTGATCAAATCTTGTCAGATATTAATACTGGAGTGCAAACTAGATCTAAACTAAAGAATTTTTGTGCTTTCTATGCTTTTCTTTCTAACATTGAGCCAAAAAGTGTGAATGAAGCTCTTGCAGATTCAGATTGGATCACGGCTATGCAAGAAGAGCTTCATCAATTTGAAAGAAACAAGGTATGGCACCTTGTACCTAAACCTGCAGAGAGAACAATCATTGGAACCAAGTGGGTATTCCGAAACAAACTGGATGAGTCAGGAACAGTCACCAGGAACAAGGCACGGCTGGTTGTACAAGGATACAATCAAGAAGAAGGATCGATTATGAAGAAACCTTTGCATCAGTTGCTAGAATTGAGGCTATTCGAATTTTAATAGCCTTTGCAGCTCATATGGAAATCAAGCTATATCAAATGGATGTTAAAAGTGCATTCCTAAACGGATACCTTAAAGAAGAGGTGTATGTCAAACAACCCCCTGGTTTTGAAAATGGTGATTTTCCAAATCATGTTTTTAAACTTGACAAGGCACTTTATGGTTTAAAACAAGCTCCAAGAGCTTGGTATGAACGGTTGTCAAGTTTTTTACTTGAAAATGATTTTAGAAGAGGCAAGGTAGACAATACCTTGTTTCTAAAATCTAAGGGGGAACATTTTTTGATTGTCCAAATATATGTTGATGACATCATATTTGGTGCAACTCATCATGATTTATGCAATGAATTTTCAAATATGATGAGGAGTGAGTTTGAGATGAGCATGATGGGTGAGCTTAATTTTTTCTTAGGCTTACAAATCAAGCAAACTCCAAACGGCACCATGATCCATCAGCAAAAGTATATCAAGGAATTACTTAAGCGTTTTGGGATGGAGTCGGCCAAACCCATAGACACTCCTATTTCTCCTTCAACCAAGTTGGTTATGGATGATGGGAGTCCCTCAGTTGAGGAGAAACTCTATCGGGGTATGATTGGGTCACTCTTATACCTAACCGCTAGTAGACCTGATATTGTTTTTAGTGTTGGTTTATGTGCCCGTTTTCAGTCTAATCCTAAGGAAACTCATCTTAAAGCTGTTAAACGGATACTAAGGTATTTGAAACATACACCCAATTTAGCTCTATGGTATCCTAAAGGTTGCAATTTTGATCTTGTTGGATATGCTGATGCTGACTATGCTGGATTCCTAGTTGATAGAAAGAGTACCTCAGGTATGGCTCACTTTCTTGGACCTTGTTTGGTATCTTGGGCTACCAAGAAGCAACATTCAGTTGCCATGTCCACAGCAGAAGCTGAATATGTTGCAGCAGCTTCATGTTGTGCTCAACTGTTGTGGATAAGGCAACAGCTTAAGGACTTTTGTGTTGACATTGGATGCATTCCTATTTTTTGTGATAACACAAGTGCAATTAATATTGCCAAAAATCCATGTCAACATAAAAGAACAAAGCATATTGACATTCGACATCATTTCTTAAGAGATAATGTTGAAAAGTGTTTAATCTCTATGAATTTTTGCTCAACGGAAAGTCAAATTGCTGATATATTCACTAAGGCACTAGCTAGAGACCTTTTTGAGAGAAATAGACTGGAACTAGGGTTGGTGAGAACACCCTGAGATACCTGTTTCCAGAACATGAACTGGGTTTGGTAAGATCAACCTTTACACCCTGTTCTCTCCCCCTGTTTGTAAATTTTATTAATAACGGATGTGATTGCATATGCCCGTATTGCATGCATTTTTTTTTCTTATCTACTTAGTACAGCATAAGGGGATGTACTGGAGCCGTCTTAATGCCATTCAGTCAAATCAGATCAGACGGCAAAGAACAGGCATAATACAGAGAACAGGTACGCCCCTTGGTTGCTCGGTGGCATAATACAGAGAACAGGTACGCCCCTTGGTTGCTCGGTGTGTTTGCTTTCCTTCCCAAGGCACAAGATGTTATTGCTCCTACCCGTTGCAAATCAAGAGATCTTCTCAAAGATTCGGCTGCTCTCTCTCTCTCTCTCTCTCTCTCTTTTTATGCCCTGCTCTTAGTACTATCGTTCGTCTTGCCCTCAAGCAAAAACCGAACATCTTGCAAACTCCTTAAACCCTAATCTCTCTCCTCTAGCAACAATGGCTTCCAACAACACTCTTCAATCAAAAGCCCTCGTTCTTTCTTCCTCAATTCCTGCTCCTTCTCGCCCAATTCTTTACAAGCCTTTCCAATTTCTGAATCGCTTGTCTCTAAAATCAGTGGGAATGGGGATGGATGATATTCCCTTTGAATGTGGAAGGGAATTGGTGTTCCTCGTAGGGGCAATTGCTTGTCCCATTTCAGTTGAGTCAGAGGGAACAAAGTCGGGGTCTCAAGAACAATTCTTGGAAACCCCTGAAGGGTTTTATTTTGAGCCCTGTTTCTCTGACACCGCGACAGAAACAGGGGCTGCCTCTGTCGAAGGTGTGGTTGTGGAGGATCTGCCTGTTGACTTCCAAGGGAAGTCGAATGAGTCGTCCGAGGAGAGTCTCGAGAAGAATTCTCTCCCTGAGGCTGAAACCCCCACTCCGGTCGCTCGAACTGGAGAGAAAAGGAAGAGGGTGAAAATCGTGGCTAGGAGGAGTAGAACGCCAAGAACAAGGCCACAACCAAGGTCTCAACCCTCACAAACTTCCTCTTCTCCTCAATCCTCTAAGCCCTCTAGCAAGTCTGCAAGAATCGCTTTTCAATCCGCTCCTCGTACCTCCAAACACTCTACTCCTGTCGTCGAGGAGATTTCTTCTTCTTCTGAAGGGTTCTCGAGTTCTGACTCTGAGAACACCTCCTTCAAACAGGGGACACCGGTGTTTTCCGAGTCCTCTGAAGACCAAGCTCCTCCAAAACCAACCAATAAACCTGCTGTGAAGTCCTCTCCTGCCAAAACAACCCTCAAGCGTAAGCCCAGAACAGCCCCCCTACCAGAAACTACCACCTCTGTTCCTGTCCTTAAACGCCCAAAGCAGTTCACTCCCTCTCCTATGTCTGACAAACATGCGCAGTTGCTGAAGCGCAATGTCGTCAGGGGGAAGGTAGTGAATGTCAGCTTTTTCGAGGAACAGGGTCTGGAGGTGTTCTTGAACAAGCTTCGAGCCCAAGGCTGGCTTGAGTTGTTTGCAAACACCCAGCAAGGGTGTTCTGTGCCCGAGTTGGCTGAATTCTATGCCAACTGCTCTGTCACAAATGGGGTGGTGACAAGTGCTGTCAATGCGTGTCATTTTCCTTTGATGAAGCCACCCTGAGTGATATTCTGGGCATCCCCTCTCGTGGATTTGCTGTGTATGTGAGGGAAGACAAAACGGCCCTGGAAACAGCCAGGCTCTTAGAGGTGTCCAAACGCCTTAGTCAAAAACAGGGCCTGAGAACACCCCTCTCGGTTAAGAAGGGTGAAATGACCTCCCTGCACCAACTACTATTTATGTTCACTATCAAGAACATAATACCGCGAGGTCAAGGGCGAAACTCAGCAGATGCCTTTGATCAATGTCTGGTGGACCTACTGGATCGGGAGGAACCAGTAAACCTCCCTGCAATCATGATTCGCCACATAGAGCGAATTGCGAACACCACCCGGGCACATGATCTTGGCTATGGGTTTTTGTTGACAAGGGTGCTTGAGTACTTTGGAATCGTGCTCACACGAAGAGTGCCGGCCCAAATCATTGATGAAATTGGCGTTGACACCCTATTAGGGTGTGGCTATGGGGTTGGCGAAGGGTCAGTCTCCAAACAGGGTCGTCGACCACCTCGACCACCTGTTTCTGGACAACCTTCCGTCAAGGTTGAGGCTGTTCTTGAGGACAATGCTCGCCTCAAAGATGAGCTCTTAGCTGTCAAGGCTGCTCTTGCTGAGGAACGAGCTCTCTCGGCCAAACGCCATGAAGATTTGCTTGCACTTCTCTCCACTCTTGCCCCTAGCATCCCTCCTCTGCAAACGCAACCAACCCTTGCCCCCTGATTGTCTAGGCTGTTCTCTAGTCTCCTCCTTCCTTACTTTCATTTTTGGCATTTGTAAGGTTTTTAATGCAATATCCCTTTATTACTGCCTCTTGCATCTTCTGCTATTTACTTCTTTTCTTGCATTCATAATGTTGTTTATGCTTTTTAATGATGCCAAAAGGGGGAAGTAGTCCTATTGACGAGTGGACCTTAGCATTGACTTATCCCTATCAGCATTAATTCATTTTTTTGTCAATATGGTCATTTGGTTTGTCATCATCAAAAAAGGGGTAATTTGTTGTGTTATTATATTTAGTTTTGATGATAACAAATCCAAGTGTAAAAATCTTTCCAAGTAATGTTGCTCCGAACACGATCTCCAAACAGGCCTAACTGGTGTTTGTGATCTTTATTGTATTAACTGGTTTGCTACATGTGAGAACAAGTCTTCTAGACAGGTTTTACTTGGTGATTTCATATTAAGTCAAGAACACCATCTCGACAGTTGATTGTAAAGCGTGTTCCTGAACTCTAGCAATGCAAAGAACAACCCCAGTAAACAAGGTGCCCTTGGTGTTCACAACAGCTCTACAAATCTCGGACAAGATGACTGGTTCAAAACAAGAAGTCTTGGGTGTATAGGTTTTATTTAATTAGACTCTTGTTAATATGCCAATATTGAAAACATCATTTTTAAACACTTCTTGAATCGGTACTTGCGCTAAGTGCTTCAGAACACCAGTTGCGAACAACCCTGCGAACAGGGTGCCTAGGGTGTTTCTGAACTGCAGTGGCCATACCCGATTATTTTTGAAAAATTCATTTTGGTTGGCCAAGATCTCTAGAATACTTTCCTTGAATTTCAAAACTGCTATTTCTCTGGAAAGGATATTTCCTGAAAATATTTTGGGAGAATTTCGAAAATAAGTTTTGGAGATTTGCCAAAACTTAAAGAAAAAAAAAATTTCCTTTGACCATATTTTTGGATATGGTAAAGTTTCAAAAGCTGAAAATTTTTGGTTGCTTTTTGAATCCACCTCTCGGCTATGAAAGATAAGGGTTATCTTTTAAGATAACAAAATCCCTTATATTTTGGGATAAATTAATCATTAGCCGTTGGATAATTTTGTAAAACAATTTCCATACTTAGCTGATTCTGTGGTTTATGGCCGTTGGTTTTTTTGTTTAAAAGCCTCAGCTTTTTCTCTCCCAGCACAGACACACTGACAGAGATATACAGATATTCAAAACACTCGAAAAACAGAGAGACAGAAAACTCAGTTTGAATTTGCATAAACACAGCCTTTTGAAAAATCCAGGAAAATCAGAAAACTCGGTTTACACTCAAAGATTCTTGAGCTTCATTCTGAAAAGCAAACCGTGACAAGCTGTGTTTGATTTTGAGTTTTCATACCATTGGCATAATAGGATCTTCATTGTACCTTACATCTGCTTAGTGAGAAGCACCCCCTGTAAGGTGTTTGTAACCTGATCTTGAATCAGAAAAGTGAGTGAGTGTGTCCTAGTCGTGTGGACTTGGACGTGTCTAATCTTGCGAAGGTTGGACGTGGTGTAACCTGTCTTTGGGAAGAAGGTTACGTGGTTGCAAGTTGTAACAAGGTGTGTTACATTTGTAACGTGTGAAGCCCGTTAGTGAAAGTGGTTAAATCCTACACGAGGTAGGTCGTGGTTTTTCACACCTCAGTTGGGCTAGAGGTGTTTTCCACGTAAAAATTGTGTGTGCTTTATTTTCCGCATCTATCTTGGTGATTTTCGCCTCTGCAATATTTGAGAACACCATGTGCAAACAAGCTATCAGGGTGTTTGTCACTTGAGAACAACCTCTGTGAGGGTGTTTGTTATCTACAACGCGAAAATCAGATACCACAATTCACCCCCCCTCTTGTGGTTGGATACTCATGAACTCAACATAGCGTCTCATACACCGAGTATGAAAGCAAATTAACATCGGCTCCTAAATCCAACAATGCTCTATGGATGGTCTGGTCTCCTATGACTATGAAAATGGTAGGGCAATCAGGGTCTTTGTACTTGGCTAGGATCTGACGTGAGATAATTCAGCTCACATTCAAGGCTAAGAAAGCCTTCTTTACAGCATTAATCGTTCTCTTGGTGGTGCACAACTCTTTCTGAAATTTGGCATAGGGAGTCATCTGCTGGATGACATCTGTTGGATAGCATCTAGAAGGGAAATATTGATTTTGACTTAAGAGAAGGTCTCTATAATCTTATCAACATGGGTCTGGTCCTTCTTGTTCCGTAGCCTACTTGGAAAAGGTGCAATGGGTTTATGAACCTGCTCAATAGTTGAACATTGAGATGTATCATCCCCCTTCTTGGACTCATCTTGCTTAGTCTTCTCAGGGTCAACTAAGTCAATAGGTCGGAAAGGGGAATGGTCAATTGAGGTGCCATCAGTAACATCCCTAGAAGCAGAATCATTCTCAGAAGGAGATGGTGGAGAAAAATGAACAGGGACATCCACAAGGTCTTCTAAGTTCTGATCAATTAAACGACTTGACCTAA